>PVKV010035304.1:0-16732 GCA_004027835.1 Alouatta palliata
ACAGTAAAAATAGAGGGAATATATTTCTTTACAATAGACTAAAAAGAGAGGATGTACATTATTTATACAAGAGTAAAAATATAGGAGGCATATTTTTACAAAGGAGTAGAAATAGAGTTTGTATATTTTAATAACAGAGTAAAAATAGAGGGTGTATATTTTTTATAACAGAGTAGAAGTAGGGGGTGTATTTATTATAAAACAGAGTACATGTAGAGGGTGTATATTTTTTATAACAGAGTAGAAATAGAGGGTGTATTTATTTTAAACTACAGTAGATGTACAGGTTGTATATTTTTTATAACAGATTCTTTTATAAGTGTGTGTATTTTGCATAACAGAGTAAAAATATAGGGTGTATATTTTCTATAACAGAGTAAAAATAGAGGGTGTATATTTTTTATTACAGAGTACAAAGAGAAGGTGTATATTTTTTATAACAGGTGTATATTTTTTATAACAGAAAAAATAGAGGGTATATATTTTGCATAACATAGTAGAAATAGAGGGTATATATTTTTCAAAACAAAGTAGAAATAGAGGATGTATTTATTTGAAAGCAGAGGACAATTAGATGGTATAAATTTTTTATAACAGACTAATTTGTGAGTGTCTGTATTTTGTGTATCAGAGTAGAAACAGAGGGAGTATGTTTTTTAAAACAGAGAAAAAATAGAGGGTGTATATTTTTCATAACAGAGTAAAATTAGAGGATATATATTTTTTATAACAACATGGTAGAATTAGAGGGTGTATATTTTTTATAACAGTAGAAAGAGAGGGTGCATTTGTTTGAAAACACAGTACATGTAGAGGGTGTATATTTTTTTATAACAGACTAATCTGTGAGTGTGTGTATTTTGTATAACAGAATAAAAATACACAGTGCATATTTTTTATAACAGTACAAATAGAGGGTGTATATTTTTTATAACAGAGTAAAAATAGAAGGTATATATTTTTAATATGGAGTACAATAGAGGGTGTATATTTTTTATAACAGAGTAGAAGTTGTGTATTCATTTTAAAACAGAACAAATAGAGGATGTATATTTTTGGTAACTGGCTATTTTGTGCGTGTATGTATTTTTTATAACAGTAAAATTACGAGTTATATTTTTTTATAACAGAGCAGAAATAGAGGGTGTATATTATTTATAAAAGAGTAGAAATAGACGGTGTTTTTATTTTAAGACAGAGTACATTAAGAGGAAGTATATTTTTTTATAACTGACAATTTTGTGAGTGTGTCGATTTTGTATAACAGCAAAAATAGAGGGTGTTTTATCTTTTATAACACAGTACGAATAAAGGGTGTATATTTTGTATTACAGACTAGAAATAGAAGGGGTATATTTTTAAAACAGAGCACAAATAGAGGGAGTATATATTTTATAACAGAGAAAATATAGAGGGTGTATATATTTTATAATAGAGTAGAAATAGAGGGTGTATTTATTTTAAAACAGAGTAAAATTAGAGGGTGTATATTTTTATAACACACTATTTTCTGAGTGTGTGTATTTTGTAAAACAGAGTAAAAATAGAGGATGTATATTTTTTATAACAGACTACAAATACGGGATGTATATTTTTTATTACAGAGTAGAAATAGAAGGGGTATATTTCTTAAAAGAGAATAAAAAGAGTGTGGGTATATTTTTTTATAACAGAGAAAAAATAGAGGGTGTATACTTTTTATTACAGAGTACAAATAGAGGGTGTATATGTTTTATAACAGAGTGAAAATACAGGGTATATATATTTTATAACAGAGTAGAAACAGGGTGTATATATTTACAACAGAATAGAATTAGAGGGTGTATTTATTTTAAAACAGAGTACAAGTAGAGGGTGTATATTTTTATAACAGACTGTTTTGTGAGAGAGTGTATATTTTTAACAACAGAGTAGAAATAGAGGGTGTATATTTTTTATAACAGACTAAAAATAAAGGATATATAATTTTATAACAGCAAAAATAGAGGGTGTATATTTTTTATAACAGAGTACAAATACAGGGTGTATATTTTTTATTACAGCATAGAAATAGAAAGGGTATATTTCTTAAAAGAGAATACAAAGAGTGTGGGTATATTTTTTTAAAACAGTAAAAATAGATGGTGTATATTTTTTAAAAACAGTACAAATAGAAGGTGTATATTTTTTATAACAGAGTAAAATTATAGGGTGTATATGTTTTATAACAGAGTGAAAATACAGGGTATATATATTTTATAACAGAGTAGAAACAGAGGGGGTATATATTTACAACAGAATAGAATTATAGGGTGTATCTATTTTAAAACAGAGTACAAGTAGAGGGTGTATATTTTTTATAACAGACTGAGTGTGTGTATTTTGGATAACACAGTAAAAAGAGAAGGTGTATATTTTTTACAACAGAGTAGAAATAGAGGGTGTATATTTTTTATAACAGAACAAAAAATAGAGGGTGTATATTTTTTATAACAGAGTAAATATAGAGAGTGTATATTTTTTAAAACAGAATAGAAATAGAGGGTGTACTTTTATTAAATTAGAACTAACAGAGGGTTTACATTTTTTATAACAGACTATTTTATGGGTTTGTATTTTGTATGACAGTAAAAATAGGGGGTATATATTTTTTATAAGAGCAGAAATAGAGGATGTATATTTTTATAACTGAGTAGAAATACAGGGTGTATTTATTTTACAACAGAATACAAGTAGAGGGTGTATATAACAGACAAGAGGGTGTATATAACAGACAATTTTGTGAGTGTGTGTATTTTGTATAGCAGAGTAAAAATAGAGAGTGTATATTACTTGTAACAGAGTACAAATACACTGTGTATATTTTTTATAGAAGAGTAAAAATAGAGGGTAAATATATTTTTTCCAACAGAGTATAGAGGGTGTATTTTTTTTTATAAAAGAGGAGAAATAGAAGGTGTGTTTATTTCAAAACAGAGTACAAGTAGATTGTGTATATTTCTTATAAAAGACTATATTTTCAGTGTGTGTATTTTGTATAACAGTCTAGAAATAGAGGGTGCGTATTTTTTAAAACATGGTAGTAATAGAGATTGTATTTATATTAAAACAGAGTAAAAGTAGAGGGTGTATATTTTTTATAACAGACTATTTTGTGAATGTGTGTATTTTCTATAACAGAGTAAAATTAGAGGGTGTATATTTTTTATTACAGAGTAGAAACAGAAGGACTATATTTATTTAACACAGTACAAAGAGAAGGTGTATGTTTTTTTATAACAGAGTACAAAAAAGTGTGTATATTTTTATTTCAGAATGTAATAGAAGGTGTATAACAGTAAAAATAGAATGCATATATTTTTTATAACATAGTAGAGATACAGGGTATATATTTTTTATAACAGAGTAGAAATAGGGGGAGTATTTATTTTAAAACAGAGTACAAGTAGAGGGTGTATATTTTTTATAACAGAGTATAAATAGAGGGTGTATATTTTTGTACCAGGGTAGAAATAGTGGGTGTATATATTTTTTTATAACAGAGTAGAAATAGAGGGTGTTTACTTTAAAACAGTAGAATTAGTGTGTGTATATTTTTTATAACAGACTTTTCTGAGAGTGTGTGTTTTGTAAAACAGAGTAACAGTACAAAATATGCACAGTCACAATATCATCTGTTATAAAAAATATACAGCCTCTATTTGTACTCTGTTATAAAAAATATGCACCCTCCAAATGTAATGTTTTAAAATAAATACACCCTCTATTTCTACTGTTACAAAAAGCATACACACCCTGTTTTCACTCTGTTATACAAAATACACACACTCAAAAATACTCTGTTATAAAAAATATATACCCTCTAATTGTACTCTGTTTTAAAATAAACACAAGCTCTATTTCTACTCTGTTATAAAGAATATACACCCTCTCTTTCTACTGTATTATAAAAATATATATTCCCTCTATTTCTACTGTGTTATAAAAAATATGCACCCTTTATTTTTACACTTTCATGAAAATTATACAACTTCAATTTGTATTCAGTTATAAAAAATATACACTCCATATTTTTACTGTTATGTAAAATACACATACTTACAAAATAGTCTGTTATACAAAATATACACCCTCTATTTTTACTCTGTTATAAAAAATATGCACCTTCTATTTCTACTCTGTAATAAAAAAACATACACCCAATATTTTTACTGTTATAAAAATTTTACACCCTCTCTTTGTACTCTGTTATAAAAAATACACCCCTTTTATATATACTATGTAGTAAAAAATATACACCCCTACTGGTACTCTGTTTTACAATAAATACTCTTCCTATTTCTTTTGTGTTATAAAATACATACACCACCTATTTGTACTATGATATAAAAAATATATACCTTCTATTTTTACTGTTATAAAAAATATACACCCTCTATTTTTACTCTGTTATACCAAATGCACACACTCAAAAATAGTCTGTTATAAAAAATATAAACTCTATTTTTACTCTGTTTTAAAATAAATACATCCTCAAATTCTACTGTTATCAAAAATATATATACCCTCTATTTTTATGTTGTTATAAAAAATACACGCCCACTATTTGTACTCTGTTATAAAAAAATATACACCCTCTATTATTAACTATACACACACTTACAAAATAGTCTGTTATAAAAAATATGCACCCTCTACTTGTACTCTGTTTTAAAATAAATACACTCCCTATTTCAGCTCTGCTATAAAAAATATACACCTTCTATTTATACTCTGTTATGAAAAATAATTACCCTCTATTTTTACTGTTATAATAAATATACAACCTCTGTACTCTGTGATAAAAAATATAAACCCTCTATTTTTACTCTGTTATACAAAATACCTACATTTACAAAATAGTCTGTTATAAAAAATGTACATCCTCTACTTATGCTCTGTTTTAATAAAATACACATTCTATTTCTACTCTGTTATAAAAAATATACAGCCTTTATTCGTACTGTTATAGAAAATATATACCCTGTATTTTTACTCTGTTATACAAAATAGACAATCACAATCTGTTATGAAATATATACAGCATTTACTTGTATACTGTTTTAAAATAAATACACCCTCTATTTCTACTCTGTTATAAAAAATATAAACACTATTTTTATTCAGTTATCAAAAATATACAGAATCTATTTGTACTCTGTTATAAAATTTATTGACTCTCTATTTTTAATCTGTTATACGAAAAGCACACACACACACACACAAAATATACACCCTGTTTCTACTCTGTTATAAAAATTATACACCCTCTATTTGTACTCTGTTATAAAATATATACAAACTCCGTTTCTACTCTGTCATATAAAATACACACATTCACAAATTAGTCTGTTAAAATAAATGTACACCATATAACAGTACTCTGTTTTAAAATAAATACACCCTCTATATCTACTCGGTTATAAAAAATATGCACCCTCTATTTCTGCTATGTTATGAAAAATACATGCTCTCTACTTTTATTCTGTTATTCAAAATACACTCACAAAATAGTCTGTTATAAAAAATATACACACTTGTATTCTGTTTTAATATAAATATAACATCTATACTCTGTTATAAAAATATATAACCTCTATATTTACTCTGATATAAAAAATGTGCACCTTCTCTTTGTATTCTAATAAAAAATATACACCCTCAAAATTTGTCTGTTATAAAAAATATGCACAATCTACTTCTACTGTTTTAAAATAAATACACCCTCTATTTCTACTAGTTTTTTAAAAAATATACACCCTCTATATATATTCTGTTGGAAAAACTATATATCCTCTATTTTTACTCAGTTATAAAATACATACACCCTCTAATTTTACTCTGTTTTAAAATAAATACACCCTCTATTTCTACTCTGTAATAAAAATATACAGGATCTATTTGTACTCTGTTATAAAAAATATACACCCTCTATTTTTACTCTGTTATACAAAATACACACACTGACAAACTGGTCTGTTATAAAATATATACAACCTATGTTTGTACTCTGTTTTAAAATATATGCACCCTGAATTTTTAATCTGGTATAAAAAATATACAGCCTCTGTTTCTACGATGGTATAAAAAATATTCACCCTGTATGTTTACTCTGTAATAGAAAGTACACACATTCAAAAATAGTCTTTTATAAAAATATACACAACCTACTTGTACTCTGAAAATAGACCCTCTATTTCTACTCTTTTAAAAGTAATATATAGACTCTATGCTCTGTTAGAAAATATATATATCCTCTATTTTACTCTGTCATAATAAATATACACCATCTATTTGTACTCTATTATAAAAAATATACACTCTCTATTTCTGCTCTGTTTTAATAAATATATACCTATTACTTTTACTCTGTTGTACAAAATACACATATGCACAAAATATTCTGCTATAAAAACACACAATCCATTTGTTCTGTTTTAAAATAAAGATACCCTCTATTTGTTTATACTCTGTTATAAAAAATATATACCCCCTATTTTTACTGTCATAAAAATATGCACTCCCATATTTGTACTTGTTATAAAAAATATGCATTCTCTATTTTTACTCTGTTATACAAAATACACACTCTTACAAAATAGTCTGTTATACACACTTACTTGTACTCTGTTTTAATATAAATACACCCTCTATTTATACACTGTTATCAAAATATATAACCTCTATATTTACTCTGATATAAAAAATATACACCTTCTTTTTGTACTCTGTAATAAAAAATATACACCCTCTGTCTTTACTTTTATAGAAAATACAGACACTCTAAAACCGTTATAAAAAATATACACAATCTACTTGTACTCTGTTTTAAAATAAATACACCCTCTATTTCTACTGTTTTTTAAAATATATACTCTATTAGAAAATATATAACCTCTTTTTTTACTCTGG
Source organism: Alouatta palliata (assembly GCA_004027835.1). Lineage (NCBI taxonomy): Eukaryota > Metazoa > Chordata > Mammalia > Primates > Atelidae > Alouatta > Alouatta palliata. The sequence goes on from PVKV010035304.1 coordinate 6,931, forward strand.
TATAAAAAATATACACCCCAAATTTTACTGGTATAAAAAATATATACCCTTTACATTTACTACTCTTTTATACTCAATACACAGACTCACAAAATTGTCTGTTATGAAAAATATGCACCCTCTAATTTTACTGTTTTAAAATAAATACACCCTCTGTTTCTACTCTGTTATAAAAAATATACACTCTTATTTATACTCTGTTATTAAAAATATATTCCCCATATTTTAATCTGTTATAAAATATATACACCTTCCATTTGTACTCTGTTATTAAAAATACGTTATTAAAAATATGCACTCTATTTTTACTCTGTTATACAAAATACACACTCTCACAAAATAGTCTTTTATAAAAAAATATACATCCCTACTTGTACTCTGTTTTAAAATAAATATACACTCTATTTCTACTATGTAATAAAAAAATATACAGCCTCTATTTGTGCTCTGTTATAAAAAATATGCACTCCTCATTTTTACTGTTTTATACAACACACACACTCACAAAATAGTTTGTTATAAAAATTATACGCCCTCTATTTCTACTCTGTTATAAGAAATATATACCCTTTATATTTACTCTTTTATACTCAATAAACACACTCACAAAATTGTCTAAGAAATATGCACCCTCTAATTGTACTCTGTTTTAAAATAAATACACCCTCTATTTCTACTATGTTATAAATAACATGCACCTTATATTTCTTCTCTGTTATAAAAAATATATACCCATTACTTTTACTCTGTTGTACAAAATACACACGTGCACAAAATAGTCTGTTATAAAATATATACACAATCCTTTTTTTCTGTTTTAAAATACACCCTCTATTTCTACTGTGATGAAAAATATACACCCTCTATTACTTCTCTGTTATAAAAATATAAAGCCCTTATTTTTACTTTGTCATACAAAATACACACTCTCATAAAATAGTCTGTTATAAAAATATATACACACTTTACTTGTATTCTGCTTTAAAATAAATACTTCCTCTATTTCTACTGTTATAAAAAATATACACCCTCTAATTGTACTCTGATTTAGTAAATACACCCTCTGTTTCTACTCTGTTATAAAAAATATACACCCTCTATCTGTACTTTGTTATACAAAATACTCACACACAAAAATTTTCTGTTATATGCACCCTTTAATTGTACTGTTTCAAAATAAATACACCCTCTATTTCTACTGTTATAAAAAATATGCACCCTCTATTTCTGCTCTGTTATAAAAATACATATACCATTACTTTTACTCTGTTGTACAAAATACACACACGCACAAAATAATCTGTTGTAAAAAACATACACAATCCATTTGTTCTGTTTTTAAATAAATATACCCTCTATTTCTATGCTGTTATAAAAAATATACACCCTCTGTATTCTTTTATAAAATATACATACCCTCTGTTTTTACTGTCATAAAAATATACTCCCTTATATTTGTACTCTGTTATAAAACATATGCATCCCCTATATTTACTCTGTTATACAAAATACACACACTCAAAAATTGTCTTGTAAAAAATATACACAATCTACATTTACTCTCTTTTAGAATAAATACACCCTCTAATTCTACTATATTTTAAAAAATATACACCCTCTATATATACTCTGTTAGAAAAATTATATACCATCTATTTTTACTGTTATTAAAAATATATACCCTTTATATTTATTCTTTTATACTCAATACACACACTCACAAAATTGTCTGTCATAAAAATATGCACCCTCAAATTTTACTCTGTTTTAAAATAAAGACACCCTCTATTTCTACTCTGTTATAAAAAATATACACCCTCTATTTATACTGTGTTATTAAAAATATATTCCCTCTATTTACTGTGTTATAAAATATATACACCCTCTATTTGTACTGTTATTAAAAATATGGACTCTATTTTTACTCTTATACAAAATACACTCTCTCACAAAATAGTCTGTTATAAAAAATATACACACTTTACTTGTACTGTTTTAATATAAATACACCCTCTATGTATACTCTGTTATAAAAATACATATAATCTCTATATTTATGCTAAAAAAATACACCTTCTCTTTGTACTCTAATAAAAAATATACACCCTCTATTTTTACTCTTTTATACAAAATACACACACTCAAAAATTGTCTGTTATAAAAAATATACAAAATCTACTTGTACTCTGTTTTAAAATAAGTACATCCATTTCTATTTTTTTAAAAATATACACCCACTATATATACTCTGTTAAAAATATATACCCTCTATTTTTACTCTGTTATAAAAAATATACAACCTCAATTTCTACTCTGTTATAAAAAATATACACCCCATATTTATACTGGTATAAAACTTATACACCCATTATATTTATTCTTTTATACTCAATAAACACAGTCATAAAATTGTCTCTTATGAAAAATATGCACCCTATAATTGTACTCTGTTTTAAAATAAATACACCCTCTATTTGTACTCTGTTATAAAAAATGTGCACTTCCCATTTTTACTGTTTTACAAAATACACACCCTCACAAAACAGTCTGTTATAAAAAATCTTCACCCTCTAATTGTACTGTTTTAAAATAAATACACCCTCTATTTCTACTCTGTAATAAAAAATATAGAGCCTCTATTTATACTGTTATAAAAAATACACACCCTCTATTTGTACCCTTTATTACAAATATACACCCTCTATTTCTTCTCTGTTATAAAAAATATACACCCTCTATTTATACTCTGTTATATGAAATATATAACCTCTATATTTACACTGATATAAAAAATATACACCTTCTATTTGTACTGTTCTAAAAAATATATACCCTCTATATATACTCTATTAAAAAATATACAGCCTCTATTTCAACTCAGTTATAAAATACATACAACTTGTGTTTCTGCTATGTTATAAAAAATATATAGCCCTTTGTTTTACTCTGTTATATAAAATACACCCACGCACAAAATAGTCTGTTATTAAAAATATACACCCTCCATTTATCTGTTTAAAAAAAATACACCCTCTATTTCTACTCTGTTATAAATGATATACACCCACTATTTATACTCTGTTATAAAAAATACATAATCTCTATATTTACTCTGATATAAAAATATACACCTTGTATATGTACTCTGTAATAAAAAATATACACCCTCTATATTTACTCTGTTATACAAAATACATACACTCAAAATTGTCTGTTATGAAAAATATACACATTCTACTGGCACTCTGTTTTAAAATAAACACACCCTCTATTTCCACTATTTTTAAAAAAATGTATACCCTCTACTTTAACTCTGTTGTAAAAAATATACACCCTATATTTCTACTCTGTTGTAAAAAATATACACCCTATATTTTTACTGTTATAAAAAATAAATACCCTTTATATTTACTCTTTTATACTCAATACACACACTTCCAAAATTGTCTGAGAAATATGCACCCTCTAATTGTACTCTGTTTTAAAATAAATACACCCTCTATGTCTACTCTGTTATAAAATATATACACCACTATTTATACTCTGTTGTAAAAAATATATTCCCTCTATTTTACTCTGTTATAAAATGTATACACTCTCTTTTTGTACTCTGTTATTAAAAATATACAAACTCTACTTTTACTCTGTTACACAAAATACACACTCTCAGAAAATAATCTGTTATAAAAAATATACACCCTCTACTTCTATTCTGTTTTAAAATAAACACACCCTCTATTTCTGCTCTGTCATAAAAATACATACCCATTACTTTTACTCTGTTGTACAAAATATACACACAAAGTAGTCTGTTATAAAAAATATACACAATACATTTGTTCTGTTTTAAAATAAATACACCATCTCTTTCTACTCTGTTATAAAAATTATACACCCTCTATTTATACTTTTATAAAAAATATATACCACCTATTTTTACTGTCATAAAAATATACACCCCCATATTTTTACTCTATTATAAAATATATACATCCCCTATTTTAACTCTGTTATACAAAATACACACTCACAAAATAGTCTGTTATAAAATATATACACTGTCTATGGTTCACTGTTTTAAAATAAAACAGTGTTATACTCTGTTATAAAAAATATACACCCTCTGTTTCTACTCCGTTATAAAAATACAGCCTCTACTTTTACTGTTTTAAAATAAATATACCCTCAATTTCTACTCTAAGAAATATACACCCTCTTTTTCTAGTATGCAACGAAAAATATATACCCTCTGTTTTACTCTGTTATAAAAAATATACACCTTCTATTTGTACTCTGAAATAAAAAAATATCCACCCTCTATTTTTACTCTGTTATACAAAATATACAACGTCACTTTGTACTATGTTATAAAAAATATACCCCTTCTATTCTGTTCTGTAATAAAAAATATACACCACCTATTTGTTCTCTCTAATAAGAAATAAACACCATCTATTTTTATTGTGTTACAAAAAATATACACAATCTAAATGTACTCCATTATGCAAAATACACACACTCACAAAATAGTCTGTTATAAAAAATATACACTCTCTCATTTTACTCTGTTTTAAAATAAATGCACTCTCTATTTCTCCTGTTTTAAAAACTATACACCCTCTATTTCTACTGTTATAAAAAATATATACCCTCTATTTATGCTGTATTGTAAAAAATATACACCCTCTATTTCTACTCTGTTATAAGAAATATACACCCTCTATTTCTGCTCTGTTACAAAATATATATATCCCCTAATTTTACTCTGTTATACAGAACACACAGATTCACAAAATAGTCTGTTACAAAAAATATACACCATCTATTTGTTCTGTTTTAAAATAAATGCACCCTCTATTTGTACTCTATTATAAAAAATATACACCATCTATTTCTATTGTTAGAAAAACTATACAGCCTCTATTTTTACTCTGTTATAAAATATATACATCCCCCATTGCACTCTGCTATAAAAATATACCTCTTCTATTTCTACTCTGCAATAAAAAATATACACTCTCTGTTTGTACTGTGTTTTAAAAAATATACATACCCTATTTGTACTCTGTTATAAAATGTATAACTCTTCTATTTCTGCTCTGTAATAAAAAATATACACACTCTATCTTTATTCTGTTATAAAAAATATGCACCCCCTCTTTGTATTCTATTATAAAAAATGTACCCTTTCTATTTCTACTCTGTAATAAAAAATATACACCCTCTATTTTTTACTCTGTTATAAAATATGTACACCCTCTAATTTTACTGTTATACAAAATACACACACTCAGAAAATTGTCTGTTATACAATATATACAGCCTCTACTTGTACTGTTTTAAAATATACACACCCTCTATTTGTACTCTAAGAAATATACACCCTCCCTTTCTACTATAAGAAATATACCACCTACATTTTTACTCTGTTATACAAAATACACACACTCACAAAATAGTCTGTTATAAAAAATGTACACACTCTATTTGTACTCTATTTTAATACAAATACACCCTCTATTTCAATTCTGTTATAAAAAATATACACCCTCTATTTCTACTCTGTTATAAAAAAAAAAACCTTGTATTTCTACTATGCTATAAAAAATATATACCATCTATCTTTACTCTGTTATAAAAAATATGCAAACTCACAAGATAGTCTGTTATAAAAAATGTACACCCTCTATTTTTACTCTGTTATAAAAAAATATACAGTCTCAAATTTTACTCTGTTATACAAAATACTCACAAAATAGTCTGTTATAAAAAATATACACCATGTATTTGTACTGTTTTAAAATAAATACACTGTATTTCTACCTTGTTTTAAAAAATATACACCCTCTATTTCTACTGTTATAAAAAATATATACCTTCTACATTTACTGTTACACAAAATATATGCATTCTATTTGTAGCCTGTAATAAAAAATATACACCCTCTATTTCTACTCTGTTATAAAATATACACACCCTCTATTTTTACTCTGTTATACAAAATACACACACTCACAAAATAGTATGTTACAAAAACTATACACCCTCTTCTTGTACTCAGTTTCAAAATAAATACAAACTCTATTTCTACTCTGTTATAAAAAATATACACAATTTGTACATTGTTATATAAAGTGTACCCCTTTAATTTCTACTCTGTAATAAAAAATATACACCCTCCATTTGTACTCTGCTACATAAAAATACACTATTTTTACTCTGTTATGCAAAATACACACCCTCAAAAATATTATCTTGCAAAAATAATCACACGCTACTTTGACTCTGTTTTAAAACAAATAAACCCTCTATTACTACTCTGTCATACAAAATATACATCCTCTATTTTTACTCTGGTATAAAAAATGTGCACCTTCTATTTTTACTCTGTAATACAAAACATGCACTCACTATTTTACTCTGTTATAAAAAACATTCATCCTCTCATTGTACTCCGTTATAAAAAATACACCCCTTTTATTTCTGCTATGTAATAAAAAATATACACCCTGTATTTGTACTCTGTTATAAGAAATATTCAACCTCTATTTTTACTCTGTTATAAAATGTATACACCTCTACTAGTGGTCTGTTTTACAATAAATACTCTTCCCATTTCTATTGTGTTATAAAAAATATACACCATCTATTTTTACTATAACATAAAAAATACATACATTCTATTTTTACTGTTATAAAAAATATACACCTTCTATTTTTACTCTGTTATAAAAATTACACACACTCAAAAATAGTCTGTTATAAAAAATACACAGTGTATTTTTACTCAGTTTTAAAATAAATGCACACTCTGTTTCTACTCTATTATAAAAAATATACACCCCCTATTTCTACTCTGTTATAAAATATATATACCCTTTGTTTTTACTCTGTTATAAATAATATACACACACAATTGGTACTCTGTTATAAAAAGTATAGACCCTCTATTTTTACTGTGTTATAAAAAATACACACACTCACAAAATAGTCTGGTATAAAAAATACACACCTTCTGCTTGTACTCTGTTTTAAAATAAATACACCTTTATTTCTACTCTGTTATGAAAAATATAAACCCTCTATTTTTACTCTGTTATAAAAAATATACATGCTGTATTTTTACCCTGTTATACAATATACACAAACTCATAAAATAGTCTGTTAAAAAAATACACCCTCTACATGTACTGTTTAAAAATAAATACACCCTCTACTCTGTTATGAAAAATATAAAACCTCTATTTTTACTCTATTATAAAAAATATACATCTTCTATTTGTACTCTGTTATAAGAAATATATACCCACTATTTTTCCCTGTTATTAAAAATACACAGCCTCTCAAATTAGTCTGTCATAAAAAATACACACACTCTACTTGTACTGTTTTAAAATAAACACACCTTGTATTTCTATTGTGTTATAAAAATTATACACCCTGTAATTATACTCTATAAAATATATATATGCCCTCTATTTTTACTTTTATAAAAAATATACACTATTTTTAGTATTATAAAAAATATACTCCCTCTATTTTTACTGTTATACCAAATACACACACTCACAAAATAGTCTGTTATAAAAAATGTACACCCTCTACTTGTCCTCTGATTTAAAATAAATATACTGTCTATTTCTACTCTGTTATAAAAAGTATACACCCTAAGTTTCTGCTCTGTTATAAAATACATATACACTGTATTTTTACTCTGTAATAAAAAATATACATCCTCTATTATTACTGCATTATAAAATATATACAACCTCTGTTTCTGCTCTGTTATAGAAAATACACACACTCAAAATTTAGTCTGTTATAAAGAATGTACACTGTCTACTTGTACTCTGTTTTAAAATGAATACACCCTCTATTTCTACACTGTTATAAAAAAATATACTCCCTCCAATTCTACTATGTTATACAAAACATATATCCTCTATTTTTACTGTTATAAAAATTATACACTTTCTATTTGTACTGTATAATAAAAATTATACACCCTCTATTTTTACTCTGTTATAAAATACATACACCCTCACTTTGTACTCTGTTTTCAAAAATATACCCCTTCTATTTCTACTGTGTAAAATAATTATACACCCTCTATTTTTACTGTTATGAAATATATATGTGCTCTATTTGTATTCTGTTATTAAAAATATACACCCTCTAATTTTACTGTTATACAAAATTCACACTCAAAATTTAGTATGTTATTAAAAATATGCACCCTCTACTTGTACTCTGTTTTAAAATAGATACAACCTCTATTTCTACTCTGCAATAAAGAACATACAGACTCTATTTGTACTCTGTTATAAAAAATATGCACTCTCTGTTTTTACTTGGTTTTACAAATACACACGCTCACAAAGTAGTCTGTTATAAAAAATACACACTCTATAACTGTACTCTGTTTTAATGTAAATACCCCCTCTATCTCCAGTCTGTTATAAAATATACACCCTCTATTTTTATTCTGTTATAAAAATATAGAACCTCTATTTGTACTGTTATAAAAAATATACCCCTTCTATTTCTACTCTGTAATAAAATAATATACACCCTCTATTTTTACACTGTTATACAAAATGCACACACTCACGAATTAGTCAGTTATAAAAAATATACACCCTGTAATTGTACTCTATTTTAAAATAAATACACCCTCTATTTCTACTCTGTTATAAAAAATGCACACCCTCTGTTTGTACTCTGTTTAAAAAATAAATACACCCTCTATTTTTAGTCTGTTATAAAAAGTACAGAAACTATATTTATACTGTTATTAAAAATATATTCCCTCGATTTTACTCTGTTATAAAATATATACACCCTCTATTTGTACTGTGTTTTAAAATAAATACACCCCCTATTTCTACTCTGTAATAAAAAATATGCATCCTCTGTTTGTACTCTGTTATACATAATATGCACTCCTCATGCTTACTCTGTTATACAAAATACACAAACTCACAAAATAGTCTGTTACAAAAAATATATACCCTCTATTTTTACTATTTTAAAATAAATACATCCTCTATTCCTACTCTGTAATAAAAAATATACAGCCTTTATTTGTACTGTTATAAAAAATATATACATTCTATTTTTACTCTGTTATACAAAATACACACACTCACAAACTAGTCTGTTATAAAAAAAATATGCAACCTATGTTTGTACTCTGTTTTAAAATAAATACACCCTCTATTTCTACTGTATTATAAAAAATATACAACCTCTATTTCTACTCTGTTATAAAATATATACACCCTCAATTTTTAATCTGGTATGAAAACTATGCAGCCTCTGTTTCTTCGATGGTATAAAAAATGTACATCCTCTATTTTTACTCTGTTATACAAAGTACACACACCACAAAAATACTCTGTTATATAAAATATACACAATCTACCTGTGCTCTGAAAATAAATACACTCTCTCTTTCTTCCCTTTTAAAAGAAATATACACTCTATTTATGCTCTGTTAGAAAAAATATATACCCTCTATTTTTACTCTTTTATAATAAATATACTCTGTCTATTTGTACTCTATTATAGAAAATACAAGCTCTCACAAATTAGTCTATTATAAAAAATATACACCCTCTACTTCTATTCTGTTTTAAAATAAATACATGCTCTATTCTACTCTGTTATAAAAAATATACACCCTCTATTTCTGCTGGGTTATAAAAAAATATATACCCATTACTTTTACTCTGTTTTACAAAATACACACACGCACAAAATAGTCTGTTATAAAAAATACACACAATCCATTTGTTCTGTT
>PVKV010035305.1:0-16786 GCA_004027835.1 Alouatta palliata
AGAGAAAGAGAGAGAGAGAGAGAGAGAGAGAAACACAAAAAAGTGGAATCTCTGTCTCAAAACAAAACTAAGTGTAATACAAGTTCTTGGCTATCTTGCCTACTGCTTGGCTGAATGACCAAAGAAAAAAACAAATTTCTCAGTAGTTTGTATGCCTAGAAAAGTCTGTTAAAAAGCAGAGGAAGTTAAAGCTATTGCTTAAAAATGTGCCCAGGAGAGTATCTTTGGATTGATTTCACCTGTCTATATTTTGCCTGCTTGCCCTTCTGTGTGAATAATCAATAACAGACTATTCACAGATCAGGAAGGAACTTTTGTTTTTTCCATCATTTGGTATGTGTGAATCTAAGGAATTAACTCTTATTTAGAGTACTGCCTATATTTTGGTAAAGATGCCCTCTGCCTTTTTCAGTTAGGCTGCAATGTAACAAACTCAGTCCATTACTAAATTTAATCTAATGAGCCAGGTATTTCCCTCCTGGGATCCACCAGCACCAAATATAATAAAACTTCAATTTGGACGTCCGGCACCATGGTGCATACCTGTACTCCCAGCTGCTTCCAAGGCTGGGGCAGGAGGGTTGCTTGAGCTCAGGAGTTCAAGGGCAGCCTGGCAACATAATGGGACCCTTTTCTCAAAACAAAACAAAATCACCTTCAAGTTGGTCTTTTCTTAACATCTCTATCTTTTCTTTCTCCAATACCTCATCATTTTGAGCCTTCTTCTCTTAATTAATAATAGCATCCTGGTCTTTGGATTCCCTTTACAACCAGAGATGAAAACACCTTCTCAGGGTAGAGATAGGAAAATTTCAAATCATTTCAAATAGAGTTCCTGAAAGTTCTTAGAGAAAATAATAAGGTATATTAGAAATTCAGAGAAAGGAAGAATTCAGAGACCCTGGCTCTTGGTCTGGCTTCAATATGAAATCACTTAAGTTATTTAGATAATCACAGGGCATTCGTTTTCCCTACTTCAAAGAAATTCTGAGACCAATGTTCATTTAATTCACTGGATAAAAACTATCCACAAGTAAGAATATTTACCTTAATACTGAAAATGATTCTTGGGCTGAAGAAACTCTTTTTTTTTTTTTTTTTGATTCGGAGTCTCACTCTGTCACCCAGGCTCGAGTGCAGTGGTGTGATCTTGGCTCACTGCACCCTCCACCTCCCAGGTTCAAGCAATTCTCCTGCCTCAGCCTCCTGAGTAGCTGGGATTACAAGCCTGTGCCACCATGCCGGGATAATTTTTGGTTTTTTTGTTTTTGTTTGAGACAGAGTCTTGCTCTGTTGCTCAGCCTGTAGTGCAGTGGCACAATCTCAGCTCATGGCATCCTCCACCACCCAGGTTTAAGCGATTCCCCTGCCTCAGCCTCCTGAGTAGCTGCGACTACAGTACACACCACCATGCCCGGCTAATTTTTTTGTATTTTAGTAGAGACAGGGTTTCACCATGTTGGCCAAGATGGTCTCGATCTCCTGGCCTTGTGATCCTCCCGCCTCGGCCTCCCAAAGTGCTGGGATTACAGGCATGCGCCAGGGAGCCCAGCCCAATTTTTGTATTTTTAGTAGAGACAGGGTTTCACCATGTTGGTCGGGCTGGTCTTGAACTCCTGGCCTCAAGTGATCTGTGTCTCGGCCTCCCAAAGTGCTGGGAGACTTAACCTTTTTTAAGACTTTTATATATTTACAGATCATGAAATCTCTAAAGAAGTAAAATTATAAGATATGACCAAACAAAAAGACCATACAGTGTTCACAGAATGCTAACATATAAAACAAAGTTTAAGGAAGATACAAAGGCCTGGATTCTAAAAAATAAATGAACAATTTGAATGTCTGGTTTAAAACAAACAAAAAGACGGGTTGAATGTTTGTATCTGAACAGTAACTTTGTTTTGAATGGTTCTAACAATTTCATAATTCCTGCAGTATCAAATACAGTGCAGGTAATTAATTCAGTGGACTCTTTCCTACTGCCAGATTGAACAGCTCTGAGGATAATCTCCCTCACTCTCCCAGGGCTCAGTTGGAAGATTCATTATTTATGCCCTCAATTGTTTACTCTGTCCTATTTTTCCATACGTCCAGGCCCAAGAGCCATGTTACCACTGGCCTGTTTCCAAAATGAATGCTGGCCTGTTTCCAAAATGAATGCGTTAACTCACTGCCATACTAGTTACAAAACCAGATAATCAAACACAGTATCTTAACATCTGAGAGCAACCCCATCAACCACTTGATCCAGGGGAGAAAGTAATAACAGTGCCAGTTCAGGTTACCAAAAGCTAAATGGTCCTGGATGAAGAGAGATCCATACATCATTCTAGTCCTTCATTTTGAGCCACTGAACAACACTGATACACATCCAACAGGGATTCTTTTTTTTTTTTTTTTTTTAAGACGGGGTTTCACCCAGGTTGGTCAGGCTAGTCTTGAACTCCCGACCTCAGGTGATCCGCCCGCCTTGGCCTCCAAAGTGCTTGGATTACAGGCGTGAGCCACCGCACCCGGCCCCAACAGGTATTCTTAAAGCACAATATCATTAGACAGCTCTGGCCCTCACTAAGAGCAGACTGTAAACTCTTGAGGGTTAAACCGATTGAGACAAAATCTGCCTAGCAACCATTCTTTAGGAAGAGTTCAGTAACTCACCAATAATAAATTCAATATCTTCATCTGACTGGTAAACAGATTACAGACTCCACCAAGTCCTCTACTTTCAGGATTCAGACTCACAGCAAACAACTTCCTCAAAAGAATCAGTTTCCAAGAGTCAAACCCTGGGGGAGGGGGTTGTGCTTAAACACACAAAATATTGTCTCTAACCAGACAGGCAAAGCTGAAAAGCTAAAAACTACCGTCAGCTACATCTCCATATGAATCCATCCACTGTTCTAAATAAGTCTCTGACAATTGAGAGAGCATTTTCAGAGTCTCTTTTGCTTCTAATATTTTCTCACTTTGAGTAAGCTTTTCTCAATTCCAAACCTTACAACATTCAGCTGATTATTATGAGAATCAAGCAACGCCCAGGGCCCAGTATTTTTCTTTCACCTTCTCAAGGGGATCATTTTATACTTCTCATGTGAACAGGGGATTAGTCTCAAGTCTCCCTTTAGAGAGAACATAGAGCCCTTTTTCTTAACACATTCTAAGCCGTGACTCACAGAAATAAGCAGGATGACCAAGGCACGGTGGCTCACGCCTGTAATCCCAGAACTTTGGTGGATCACCTCAGGTCAGTTCAAGACCATCCTGGACAACATGGTGAAAACTCTGTCTCTACTAAAAATAAAAAAAATTAGCCACGTAGTGGTGCGTGCCTGTAGTTCCAACTACTCAGGAGGCTGAAACAGGAGAATTGCTTGAACCTGGGAGACAGATTGTAGTGAGCAGAGATCGTGCCACTGCACTCCAGCCTGGGTGACAGAGCAAGACTCTGTCTAAAAAAAAAAAATAAATAAATAAATAAATAAGCAGGATGGATAAAAACAGACTGCTAAAGAAAATTAAATCAATTACTTCAACTTCAACCAGCATTGTGTTCCCTGAACCTAAGAGATTATGGCTTTCTATAATTGTTTTCTCGCAGATGACCAAATTCCAGTATTTCCATGCCCCTTACATGATATCTGGAGATCAGTGCAAATACACTTAATGATCAATCAGTTCTATACATAGTCTTCTGTCTCCTGGGAAAATGTTTTTAGGGACCCCTAATCATTGCACCATGCAAAATACTTATCATACAAATCAGTCAAGAAAACAGAAATATCGGGCATGGAGGGGCGCAGTGGCTCATGGCTTAATGACAACACTTTGGGAGGCCTCTGGGAGGGCTGCTTGAAGTCAAGAGTTTGAGACCAACCTGGACAACAGAGCCAGACCTCATTCTCTACAAAACATAAAAATTAAATAGCAATATAAAAAAAGAAAGTGAGTGAAACATAATATAACTCTATAAAGCTGTACTTACTGCTCACCCATGGGTAGAGAACTTAAATACCACCTAGATATCAAATAGAAGGGCGACTTGTTTTTTGGTAGAATTGACTTGAAATCTTACAGCCTCCAACTGTTTGTTTGTTTGTTTGTTTTTGAGACAGGGCCTCACTCTGTCACCCAGGCTGGAATGCAGTGGCACAACCTTGGCTCACTGCAACCTCTGTCTTCTGGGTTCAAGCAATTCTCCCACCTCAGACTCCCAAGTAGCTGGGACTATAGGAGTGTGCCACCACGCCCGGCTAATTTTTTTAGGTTTTGGTAGAGATGGGGTTTTCACCAAGTTGGCCAGGCTGGTCTTGAACTCCTGACCTCAAGTGACCCGCCCACCTCAGCCTCCCAAAGTGCTGGGATTACAAGCGTGAGCCATTGTACCCCACCTTCCAACTGGTTTTTTGGTCACCTCCCCAGCTTCGCATACCTTAGACATCAAAGTGCACTTTGTTTTATATACTAGCTAGCTTTGTTTTATATGCTAGCTAACTGTCAAGGTTTCAATCAGTGATTTTTAATAGTTCACTCTCAGTAACAACTAAGTCAACATCTGGGGGATGCCCTTTCCTTCCCAATTTAAACACAATTCATGGAGCCTAATGGGACAAATGAGTAATGAAGTAAAAACCCAAAACCTGACACAGGATTACTGTGAATCTACTTTTTAGTAACATGTCTAATCTAAGGTACTTGAGATTTTATTTTTTAAAAAGGTAGTAATAGGGAAAAGTAATCCCTATTATTTCCACAACTGAAATGGTTTCCTATCCCACTATCCCTATTTTTTATAATACTTGCTTTCATCCCAAATTGCTCCTGATTGTTTAGAGAGCTAATAAGTCAATGTAAAGAAAAATCACTAATCTAGCCAAAACTGTAAGACAGCTCCAGTGTATCAATTCTGTCTTCAAAAGTGGACCCCAGTTAGAACAATCTTTGGAAAGTGAACCTGTATTACATAAATTCTGAACCATTTTAATTAATATTTATCAAAGTGTTGCCAAAAAAAAAAAAAAAGATATTTCATCCCTTCTCGTACTGCAGCTCTTTGCTAATTAACATTAAGATAAACCTGGTCCAAACACATTTGGTGGAAGATGCCCACTTAAAGCAAGGGTGCCACGTACGTTGCCACCCAACACACACACACACACACACACACACACACACACCCGTTTCTGACATCAAAAATTTTGGATTTTCTATCTTCAACTGAAAACATTCTTCTCAATTTAAAGAGGTTCCCAATTTTGGCTGGAGATAGGTGTTCTTCAGAAAGAAGGGATTCTTAAGTTGAAGAAGCAAAGGAACTCAATTTCATTTAAACTGTAATGCTACAGCCACCCAAATTCATAAAGTTCGGGGAGAGGAATCTTTTCTAAAAAATTAACGAGACCGAGCACAGTGGCTCACGCCTATAATCTCAGCACTCTGGGAGGCCGAGGCGGGCAGATCACGAGGTCAGAAGTTCGAGAACAGCCTGATACATGGCGAAACCCCATCTCTACTAAAAATACAAAAATTAGCCACGCATAGTGGCGCTACTCGGGAGGCTGAGGCAGGAGAATCGCTTGAACCTGGGAGGCAGAGGGTGCCAGTAAGTCGAGATTGCGCCACTACACTCCAGCCTGGGCGACAGAGACTCGGTCTCAAAAACAACAAAACAACAACAACAACAACAACAACAAAATTAAAATTCATCTGGAGGTTTTTAAAGTTTGGTTTTGGTTTTTGACGACAGAAACTAACTCCTCCGAGGGTCTGTGAATATAAGAAATACACCGACAGAGAAAAAGATAAGTTTTAGCAACAGCAAGGTAAGTTTGCCTGCTCTAGCCAGGTTTCTCCAACAGAGCTGAGCTGCTACACAAAGCCGTGACAATGTACTCCAGGAAGAGACTTTAGCAGAGTTCTAATCGCTAACAACTATCAGGATTTCCTTTGACCACCATTTGACTGGGGCTGCTCCCTCTTTCCACCAGCACCTCCTCTCCTTTCAGATTGTTATTGCTGATCAAGGCAGTCCCAAGAAGGAAAATGGTGAAGACAGCCTTAATGGACATGGATGCAGTACAGTTCCAAATATCCACTCCTAGCTAGCCTTTTTTTTTTTTTTTATTGCGGTTTACTGCATCAGATACCACACAAAAAGCGCTTTTCTTCTCCGTGCATTTTACTACGCGACCGATATCGACACATCAGTAAAAAGAGATAAGAGTCCTGAATCTCTTTACCCATCTGCAGGGGTGAGGTGAAGGGAAGGAAAAAAACGGATGAAGGGTAGAAATAGAAAACCAAAATAATCTAATGGGATCCACAGATACTACTTCCCATTCCATTTCCCCTTTTCTTACAAGGTTAAGTCGGCTGAAGTCGGGGTCGCGTTAGAAAAAGCACACACACACCTTGCACCCTGGAAAGGAGGTGAGGTTCGCTCCGCAGCGCTCTGTGGGGCTCCTGGCTCCGCCCCGCCAGCCTGGGACAGCTCAGCCCAGCTCACCCCCACCCAGGGAGGATAGAAGAGAAGGGGCTTCTAGCTGTCTAGGCAGGGGGAGGGGGAGGCGGCTGCTCCGGGTGCCAGGCTCAAGGAGCGCAGCACTCCACGGTGCGCCGACACCCCCTCCCCCAGCCGGCTGGGGCTAGCTCCCCTCCACCAACGGAAGCCAGCCCCGCCCCCTCACCTCCACTCAGGCTCTTCGCGAGCCCCCTCCTGTCTGCATAGCCAATGGCGAGCCAGGGAGCCAGCAGAGCGACTCGCCAAGCAGCCAACTGGAGAGGCCCACAGGGAGGTCATCCACCGGGATAGGCCAGCTACCCGCGGACCCGGCCCGACTCGGCTCCTCTTTGTTAGCGCTGCCCCCATCTCTCCTGGCCCCCACCCCAAAGCTAGGAGCCAAGCATCCCGTAGCTGGGCCAGGTGAAGCCGCGCTGCCTGGCGCCCCTTCTCCCTCTGTCCCCCTGTCCCCTCCCACTCTGTGCCTGGGTACTAGGAGACCCCCCTACCCACGCGATACCGCCCAGAGTGCCTCAGACTTCAACAGCAATTGCCACCTGAGGACACTCGACAGTAAAAAGATGCCCCCCAAGCCTCTCTGCCTTTAGTCTAATCAAATGCACCGCACTGCACTGTAACAGTGGACGGATTTAGGATTGCATATTAAATCAACTGCACACATCAATCCTCCCTGTCGGAAACTCCTGCTTCCCGTGACGCAGAAATTAAGGGGCGGGGGGGTGGGAAAAGTATGTATCTAGAAGTTTGTGGGGTGAAGAAAGGACTACATCAAATCACCGGCCAAAAAAGAAAAAAACACATAGAAAAAAACACACATAGTTGACTTCAACCTGTTTCAGATACAAAATGTCCAATGTATTTAACTGGATGTCTCCAGTAAAATCCCAAGACAGCAGGTTTCAGTACAATTAGGAAGCAAACACCTAACCCTTGTTCAATCACCTACCTAGTTTTATGGGGAACATACTCTCAGCAACCACCAGGCTCGGAGTAATTGGCAGGCTGCACCAAAACTTCAATCACTAATGCCGACATTAGGGGCATAACGCTGTTGGAATAGAATATGCTAAACACTGTGGTATTATTTTCTTGGGTGTAGTGATAGAGCACTACATGGGACTCATTTAAAAAAAACCAGCCAGGCGCGGTGTGTCTCACCTGTAATCCCAGCACTTTGGGAGGACAAGGCAGGTGGATCACTTGAACCCAAGAGTTCGAGACCAGCCTGGTTAACATCGACATGGTGAGACCCCACCTGTACCAAAATTTTTTTTTTTTTTTTTTTTTTGAGACGGAGTTTCGCTCTTGTTACCCAGGCTGGAGTGCAATGGCGCGATCTCGGCTCACTGCAACCTCCGCCTCCTGGGTTCAAGCAATTCTCCTGCCTCAGCCTCCCGAGTAGCTGTGACTACAGGTGCATACCACCATGCCCAGCTAATTTTTGTATTTTTAGTAGAGACGGGGTTTTACCATATTGACCAGGATGGTCTCGATCTCTTGACCTCGTGATCCACCCGCCTCGGCCTCCCAAAGTGCTGGGATTACAGGCGTGAGCCACCGCGCCCGGCCAGTACCAAAAATTTTTTTAAAAGTAGCCGGGCTCAATGGCTCTTGCCTGTAATCCCATCACTTTGAGAGGCCAAGGCGGGCAGATCCAAGGTCAGGAGTTTGAGACCAGCTTGGCCAACATGGTGAAATTCCATCTCTCCTAAAAATAAAAAAATTAGCTGGTTGTGGTGGCAGGCACCTGTAATTCCAGCTACTCAGAAGGCTGAGTCAGGAGAATCACTTGACCCCAGAAGGCGGAGGTTGCAGTGAGCCACTGCACTCCAGCCTGGGCAACAGAGGAAGACTCCATCTCAAAACAAAATTTTTTTTAAAGTAACTAGGCGTGGTGACTCATGCCATAGTCCCAGCTACTTGCAAGAGTGCAGTGAGCAGAGACCATGCCACTGCACTCAGCTTGCGTGAGAGGAAGACCCTAATGCCAAAAAAAAAAAGAAAGAAAAAGAAAAAGAAAAAAAAGAAAAACAAAATAGGGGTCAGGGAAGGTAAATTATTACCTAGGTTGTCATTTTTGTTCAGAGTTCTTGCAAATGCATGACATTAAATATCTACATCACACTCTACAACACTCCTTAATCCTCCCAAACACTACTATAATTTAAAACAAAACAAAACATTAAAATTAAGCAGCCTAGTCTACCTTGGAGCTCAAAACTTTTCATATATAATAACCTCAGAACTCCTGGAGGATGGAAAAGGAGCTGTACGACATGCATGTTTTACTTTATTTTTGAGATGGAGTTTCACTCCGTCACCCAAGCTGGAATGCAGTAACATGATGCTGTGGTGCAATCTTGGCTCACTGCAACCTCTGCCTCCTGGGTTTAAGTAATTCTCCTGCCTCAGCCTCCCAAATAGCCAAAATTACAGGTGCACACCACCACGCCCAATGAATTTTTGTATTTTTAGTAGAGACAGGGTTTCACCATGGTGGCCAGGCTGGTCTCAAACTCCTGACCTCAAGTGATCTGCCTGCCTCGGCCTCCCAAAGTGCTGGGATTACAGGGGTGAGCCAACATGCCAGGCCGATCACATCTATTTTTTAAGCACATGTGAATATATATCTCTTGGTCTAGTATAATATCTAGAAGTATACATACCAATCTGTCAACAGTAGTTATCACTGAGAGAAAGAATAAAAGTACAGGTAGGGAGAAGTAAAGAAGATAATTTGTTTTATTGTATCTTTTAAAAAATAAAAAGGTGAGTCAGTTGCAGTGGCTGATGCCTGTAATTTCAGCACTTTGGGAGGCTGGGGTGGGTAGATCACTTGAGCTCAGGAGTTCAAGACCAGCCTGGGCAACACAGCGAAACCCTGTCTCTACAAAAAATACAAAAATTAGCTGGGCATGGTGGTATGCACCTGTAGTCACAGCTATTTGGGAGACTGAGGTAAGAGGATCACTTGAGCCTGGGAGGTTGAGGCTGCAGTGAGCTGGGATGGCACCAGTGCATTCCAGCCTGGACGACAGAGTGAATAGAATAAAAATAAAAGAATAAAAATTAAAAATTAAGGCCCAGCATGGTGGCTGACGCCTGTAATCCTAGCACACTGGGAGGCTGAGTCGGGTAGATCACTTGAGGTCAGGGGTTCGAGACCAGCCTGGCCAACACAGTGAAACCTTGTCTCTACAAAAAAAAAAAAAAAAAAAAAAAATTAGCCTGGCATGGTAGCAGGGGCCTGTAATCCCAGCTACCTGGGAGGCTGGGGCAGGAAAACTGCTTGAAACCAGGAGGCAGAGGTTGCAGTGAGCTGAGATCTTGCCACTGCACTCCACCCTGGGCAAGTGACACTCTGTCTCTAAATAAATAAATAAAATAAAAAGCATTAATTTTCTCATTTTTACTAGATTAACTTAGTGAAATTACAGATTTTTATCATCTTTAAGTTATGTTGAACATGTCTTACTTTTATAGTCAGTAAAAGATACGAAAACATAAATGTCTCTCAGAAATAGATGGAAAAGACCAATAGGCTAGACTAAAAAGTAGGTAACATTCTTCTAGACTGATCAGTTTGCACCTCATTATTTCTTGAGCAAATTTTTACAAATTTCCCAAATGGCAACATTTATAACAAGCAAAAAAATTAAAATGTAACTTCGACACTTAATTTACTCCAATCAAAACAATGATACAGTTCCAGTAGAACAGAATAACAAACACACAAAACAACGATTGAGCCTGAAAAGAAGGTAAACAGTCTTAGACAATTTCCAGCCGAGCACAGTGGCTCATGCCTGTAATGCCAGCACTTTGGGAGGCTGTGGCAGGTGGATCACCTGAAGTCAAGAGTTGGAGACTAGCCTGGCCAACATGGCAAAACCCTGTCTCTATTAAAAATACAAAAATTAGCTGGGTGTGGTGGCACGTGCCTGTAATCCCAGCCACTCAGGAGGCTGAGACAGGAGAATCACTTGAACCCAGGAGATGGAGGCTGCAGTGAGCCGAGATCTCGCCATTGCCCTCCAGCCTGGGCAACAAGAGTGAAACTCCACTTCAGGAAAAAAAAAAAAGACAGTTTTCTCATCAAGACCTGCTACATGATATTTACAGAATTCAAACACTCATGACACAGAGCACAGAAACTCTCATAAAACCTTTGTTGCTCATTAGACTTCAAGAGAACAACAGGTCTGAGAAAAACACTGTGTGTATTTTTTTTTTTAAAGGGAATTCCTTGCACTATTACTTTAAGGTGTTCTTTTAACAGTAAAGGTTTTTAACTGGCTGCACTTTCTCTTTCAGACACTAGAGGGGAGTATAAAAATCCATTCACTGTATCTGGGATTTTGTTTTACTTATTCACTAACGTCACCAAATATGTACTGTATTCCTGTATGCCCAAAATTGTATTAGACCCCAGAGACAAAAAGATGAATAAGATACGGTCTTTGTCTTTAAAGTACTTAGTTATTTAGGGAAAATATGCCTGTTAAAAAACAATAATAAGGCCGGCGCAGTGGCTCACATTTGTAATCCCAACACTTTGGGAGGCCAAGGTGGGTGGATCACCTGAGGGCAGGAGTTCGAGACCAGCCTGGCCAAAATGGTGAAACCCTGTCTCTACTAAAAAATACAAAACTTAGCTGGGCATAGTGGCAGGTAATCCCAGCTACTCAGGAGGCTGAGGCAGGAGAATAGCTTGAACCCGGGAGGCAGAGGTTGCAGTGAGCTGAGTTCGCGCCATTGTACTCCAGCCTAGGTGACAAGAGCGAAACTCCGTCTTAAAAAATAATAGTGGCCGGGCCTGGTGGCTCACGCCTGTAATCCTAGCACTTCTGGAGGCTGAGGCAGGCAGATCATCTGAGGCCAGGAATTTGAGACCTTCCTGGCCAACATGGCAAAACCCTGTCTACTAAAAATACAAAAATTAGCAGGGCATGGTTGCACATGCCTGTAATCCCAGCTACTCAGGAGGCAGAGGCAGGAGAATTGCTTGAACCTGGAAACAGATTGCAGTGAGCCTAGATTGTGCCACTGCACTCTAGCCTAGGCAACAGAGTGAGACTCTGTCTCAAAAGAAATAAAAATAATAATAATAAGGCCGGGTGCAGTGGTTCACACCTGTAATCCCAGCACTTTGGGAGGCTGAAGCAGGTAGACTACCTGAAGTCAGGAGTTCGAGACCAGCCTGGCCAACATGGTGAAACTCGGTCTCTACTATAAATACAAAGAATTAGCCAGGCATGGTGGTTGCCTGTAATCCCAGCTAGTAGGGAGGCTAAGGCAGGAGAATCACTTGAACCCGGGAGGCAGAGGCTGCAGTGAGCCCAGATTGCGCCACTGCACTCCAGCTTGGGCAACAAGAGCAAAATTCCATCTCAAAAAGAAAAAAAATAGTAATAATAATAATAATAATAATAATAAAAGGCAAACTACAACAGAGAATGCAGAGTAGAGAATCAAACCCAAGACTTTGGGAGACTATGGATATGGGACAGGACAGAAGGAGAATCATTCCTGGAAGAGACAGGAAAACATGCACCTATATATAATAATTCACACTAGACAAACCAGCCTATCCAAACTGGCTTTTTCTCCTATTAACAACCTTTCTGGCCTTAATCTAAATGGAAATAACCTATATCTGGATGGTACCTCTAAACTTCTATCTACAGAAAGTAGCAGCATTATCTGGTAAAGAAGATTTGCTAAAATAACTACTTGGTAAGGCTTCAAAATCAATTTTATGCAGTTTAAAAGGCATGAAGGTGGGGTGTAGTGGTGTGGTTTATACTTCCAGCTACTTGGGAGGCTGAGGCAGGAGGATCACTTGAGCCCAGGAATAAAGAGTTGGAGATTATAGTGAGCTATGATCGTGCCACAGCACTTCAAGCCTGAGTGACAGAGCAAGACCCTGTCTTTAAAAAAAAAAAAAGACTCTATAGGAATGACTAATAAACCAGAATTAAAGCTCAAAGTCACGATAAGGGTGCCAAAGGGAAACACTTCTATGGTATATTTTCCCCTAATCTTCAAAATGACGGCTCCATCATTTGCTACGGTTTAGGATGTTCGGGTTGTATGTTCTGGGAGTAGAGAGCTAGAGAGAAGGGGTAAGTTGTTAATTTCTCATCCTGATGGGGGTAGCACATGGTAGAAAAAATAAAAAGCCAAAATCCTGAAAAAGTTTCACACACATAGACAAAATGAGACAGGAAACTTGTGAATCGAGCATGATTTGGCATCTTTAAATGCAGAGCCAATTCTCTTCTAGTGCCAAAGCCAATGGCTTCTCCTGTAGACAAAATGGCACAGTTCCTGAAAAAGCCCTGGACGCTGTTTCCCCACAATCCTATAATCTGTCAGAAGACAGAAAACAAAAAGAAGGCTGTGCAAGCCAAAAAAGCAAATTATAACCAACACAGAGCCAACACTTTACTTCAGACAGAAGGAGCTTTTCTATGCATCTTTGGAAGGGGAGAGACAAAAGAAGCTTACCATTGCTCAAATAATCAAGGCAAACAGGAAAACAATTTAACCAAACACCATTTTGGATTAGCATTTAATGCAATAGCCTCCCTTCTCACTTCTTATTCATAACCTTAAAAGAATATTTAATAATAGTGTAATGTCACAATATACAAATAACTTTTATAAGTCAATAAGATGATGACAAATAACCAAAGAGGAAAATATTCAAAGAATATGAGCTAGTAAATCACAGAAGAAATACATAAAATCAAAAATTGTATATATTCCATATTGTTAGGTAGTGGTGGAAAGTGCTTTCTCCATACAGTCCAAAAGGCATTTTGTCTTGATAGCACTGCCAACTGCAAGCTTCCAGAGAAACTTGGACTATTCTGAATGAAATAATGATAAAGATGTCAAGCGTAAGTAATACATTCCTAAAAATATTTAGAAGTTTTATGAAATACCTAATCTAGGAAGGAAACTATTCAATACAACGGATACAGGTAGGCTACAAATTAAATCCAAGAGAACTAAAATATGAATATAAGATGAATAAGCCTATGAATGTAAAACAGTTGAAGCCAATACCTCAGCCTAGAATGAACAAGGCCGATGATGGAAGCAAATAACAGGAAGTCTTAATACAACCACAGAAATAAAACATCTCTAAGAAAGTAAACTTAGTCAATTGTCTTTGCTGTGAAAGCATGTTATTCAAGGATCCTTTTAGCAGTCACCAAATGCAAATGCAAAAGAAAAGCAGATAATGCCTGAATACAGCAAAATAAAGTACAATCTTCCCATCAAAGAGAAAAAGAAACCTAAGTCTTTCACTTGTCCTTGATACAAAAAGGTAATGGATTGTGAGAGAACTCAAATTCCAGAAAAAAATATTCAATTCCAACCTGCATAACGCTAAAAATTTTGTTACTTTATTCTAAAATTAGAAACGCACAGGTCCCTATACTGAAAACAATATACGAGATCCCAGCTGAGGTGTCAGGGTAAAGTTCCCAGCACATCAGCAGACCATTTCAGTTTTCCCTTATCATCTTTAGACCACATCCCAATTTTCCTCTATTGTTAATGTCACTTAAAAGACTGAGAAAAATTTAGCTCAACAGATTCAAATTTCAATGCACTTCCTAAGTACATTATAGGTAATAATGCCACTGATTCTATATTTAGTCTCTGGTATGGAACAAGGAGTGTTAGTTTTGTCTAAAATGGCACCATGTCACTCTTCAAATCTAACTGCAAAAATCACCTAATCCTGCATTAAAATGTCTTTATGGTGTCACCTATAAGAAGTTAAAATGTTTTTTCAGTTTTTTTGTGTGAGAATGTTTCTACTGAGTGGCTGTGATGCTATACTATAGACATAATAAGTCACTCCTATCAGTCCTTTAAACATTCAGAATTGTAACTACCATGAGGTGGAATTCATTCCTCACCTGAACCACAAAGATGGTAAATCTCTTCTATTTATTTATTTATTTTTTTTTTTTTGAGATGAAGTCTCACTCTGTGGCCCAGGCTGGAGTGCAGGGGCATGATCTCAGCTCACTGAAATCTCCACCTCCCAGGTTCAAGCAATTCTCCTTCCTTACCCTCCCATGTAGCTGGGATTACAGGCCCCCACCACCATGTCACGCTAATTTTTTTTGTATTTTTAGTAGAGATGGGGTTTCATGTTGGCTAGACTGGTCTGAAACTCCTGAACTCAAATGATCCACCGGCCTCGGCCTCCCAAAGTGCTAGGATTACAGGTATGAGCTACCGGCACCCAGCCTGGTGAAACTCTTAACATTCTAAAGTGATATAATAGAATTTATAAAAATGTATTACCTTCGGGCCGGGCGTGGTAGCTCACACCTGTAATCCAAGCACTTTGGAGGCCAAGGCGGGCGGATCACCTGAGGTCGGGAGTTCAAGACCAGCCTGACCAACATGGTGAAACCCCGTCTTTAAAAAAAAAAAAAAATGTATTACCTTCTCAAAAGGAACTTAAGGCCTTCAATAGACAGCATGTTGCTAATTTTCACATTATCATAATAAAGAACTATTATTTAGCATTTATATCACACTTTAATTTGCAGTGTTTTACAATTATTTTCATTAGTCATGCATCACAATCACCCAATGAGCCAAAATGTTATCCTCATTTGACAGTCGAGAAAACTGATGTACTTTAAGGCCAAGGTCAAGTCAGTCTGCTTTTCTTACAGACCAAGGGCCTAACCCTTATAAAAAGTTTCATTTGGCTGGGCGTGGTGGCTCACGCCTGTAATCCAAGCACTTTGGAGGCCAAGGCGGGCGGATCACCTGAGGTCGGGAGTTGAAGACCAGCCTGATCAACATGGTGAAACCCCGTCTTTATTTAAAAAAAAAAAAAAAAAAAAAAGTTTCATTTGCTCACCAGTTACCTATATTGCTCATAAAAGTAATTAAAGCAGGATTTTAGAAATAGGAGTCCACCTAAAATAATGGTACAAGGCCAGGCGAGGTGGCTCATGCCTGTAATCCCAGCACTTTGGGAGGCCAAGGCAGACTGATCACATGAGGTCAGGAGTTTGAGACCAGGCTGGCCAACACGGTAAAACCCCATCTCTACTAAAAACACAAAAATTAGCTGGGCATGGTGGTGCACACCTGTAATCCCAGCTACTCAGGAGGCTGAGGTGGCACAATTGTTTGAACTTGGGAGGTGGAGGTTGCAATGAGCCAAGATCATGCCACTGCATTCCAGCCTGGGTGACAGAGCAAGACACCATCTCAAAATAAATAAAATAATGGTACAAAAACACTGAAAGATGATACTACTTCAACAAAAATACATAGTCAGGCCAGGCATGGTGACTCATGCCTGTAATCCCAGCACTCTGGGAGGCCAAGGCGGGTGGATCACTTTAAGTCAGGAGTTCAAGATAGCCTGGCCAACATGGCAAAACCCTGTCTCTACTAAAAATATATTAAAAAAAAAAAAAAAAAAAGGACAGGCACAGTGGCTCACACCTGTAATCCCAGCACTTTGGGAGGCCAAGGCAGGTGGATCACCTGAAGTCAGGAGTTTGAGACCAGGCTGGAGTCTAAACAACATGATGAAACCCAGTCTCTACTAAAAAATAAAAAAATAAAAATTAGCCGGGCGTAGTGGCAGGTGCCTGTAATCCCAGCTACTTGGGAGGCTGAGGTAGGAAAATTGCTTGAACCCAGGAGGTAGAGGTTGCAGTGAGCCAAGATCGCACCTTTGCACTCCAGCCTAGGCAACAAGAATGAAACTCCATCTCCAAAAAAAAAAAAAAAATACATATACACACACACACAGAAACACGCACACATATATAAGCCAGGCATGGTGACATTCGCAGGTAATCCCAGCTACTCAGGAGGTTGAGGCAGGAGAATTGCTTGAACTTGGGGCAGAGGTTGCAGTAAGCCAATACTGCATTACTGCACTCCAGCCTGGGTAAGAGAGCAAGACTCCATCTCAGAAAAACACACAAACACACACACACACACACACAAAATCAACTGGAATACAAACAGGTAAGAACTTAGTAACAATGACACAGGACGTTTTCTTTTTTTTTTTTTTTTTTTTTTTTGAGACGGAGTTTCGCTCTTGTTACCCAGGCTGGAGTGCAATGGCGCGATCTCGGCTCACCGCAACCTCCGCCTCCTGGGTTCAAGCAATTCTCCTGCCTCAGCCTCCCGAGTAGCTGGGACTACAGGCACACGCCACCATGCCCAGCTAATTTTTTTTGTATTTTTAGTAGAGAC
>PVKV010035306.1:0-10227 GCA_004027835.1 Alouatta palliata
GTGAAACCCCGTCTCTACTAAAAATACAAAAATTAGCCGGGCATGGTGGCACGTGCCTGTAGTCCCAGCTACTCGGGAGGCTGAGGCAGGAGAATTGCTTGAACCCAGGAGGCGGAGGTTGCGGTGAGCCGAGATCGCGCCATTGCACTCCAGCCTGGGTAACAAGAGCGAAACTCCGTCTCAAAAAAAAAAAAAATAAAAAAAATAATAATAATTTTTAAATATCCTAAATATCAGAGCCAGCTCAGAAGCAAGTACACATTCTGATTTTTAATTAATCATTTATGCACAAACTTTATTATTTGGGAGTTAAGTTTAATTTAGCAGATAAATGTATTTGATTGAGACATTAGGAGATAAGAGTTTTTATCACAGCTATGTCACTAACCATCACAGAACCTAGAACAAATAAGTCTGTATGAACTTTATCATTTATAAAAAAGTGGAATTTGAACTACCTGAACTCTAAAATCCTTAGATAATATGGACAAGTTACTAATTGTAATGTGCCCAGAAAGGCTTGATATGAAATAAATTTTACTTAGCAACAGACTTCAAATTCAGCAATTGAGACTGGATGAGATTTTGGCCAGGTGTGGTGGCTCACACCTGTAATCCAGGTACGTTGGGAGGCTGAGGCAGGTGGATCACTTGAGCTCAGGTGTTCAAGAAGAGCCTGGGCAGCAAGGTGAAATCCCATCTCTACCATAAATACAAAAATTAGCCGGGTGTGGTGGTGCACGCCTGTAGTCTCAGCTCTTTGGTGGGGGGGGGGTCAAGGGGGCAGAATCGCTTGAGCCTGGAAGGCATATGTTGCAGTAAGCCTAGATAGTGCCACTTAGCCTGGGTTACAGAGTGTAATCCTGTCTCAAAAAAAAAAAATGGCTGCCTGAAATAATACAGTGGAAACTGTTCTGAAATATAAAGCTTATATAATGCAATTTGATAAAGAATAACATGATCATTTTATAGTAATATGTTTCTGAGGTTGAAATACTAAGTCAAATTATGATTTTTTTTAAAGTCTTTTTTTAATCACTTAAGTAAAAGAATAAGTTTTATTTTGGAATTTAATCAGTGTCTTCCAACAACCAACTGAGGCTCAAGTTTAGCCATTATACAAGCCTGAATCCTAATGATCAATGAACTATTTGGGTAGTAGGTAGTAGTGGTATATAATAATAGAAGTAGCTAGACTATGGCTCAATCAACCTATCTTTCTTCATCAGCACTGTTTTCCATGATGAATGTCAACAGTATCAGGAGGCTTAGAAGCTAAATCTCAGCTTTATTACCTATTGCTAAGTTTCTAACGTTACATTCTAAGCAACAGATTCATTCTCTGTCAAATAAGGATAGCACATGCTTTCTTGTCAATTACATAGAGCCAAAAAATCAATATACACCAAAGCAATTCAGAAACTATAATTCCTACATAAAAGCGAGGGCTGTACTATTACCTCCTTATATTTTTATATAACTATATGCAACTATATTATTACAATGTATGCTCGATTTAAGGCAGATAGGCTTATTTTCAAGAAATAAGAAATCAATAAAAGCATAGAGGCTGGAAAAGAAATACTGTACTAATCAAAATTTAATTGGTATAACAAAAGGAATGCATGAAATAATTTTTTTTTCTATTCGCCTAAGTTGTCAATCAGAACATTTTGAAAATTGATTTTCACCAAATTTTGAGCCCTCACAACTGATATGGAATTAGACTTTGAGTCTGTGTATCAATAAACATTTTATCACAGGTTGTCTTTGGCACCAATATATATCCTTTGTCTGCTCCTTTAAGTCTCCTTTTCTGTCTTTGTCATTAGGAAACTATTTCCTCTCACCATTTAAAGGCCTAAACCTCAAAAACAGTACACACAAAAATGACTAAATTATAAAGCTAAAGAAGTAAGCCAGAAACTAAAGCTTTAGGGATAAAATTAATGAGAATCTGGTACATTTTTTCTGCCAGAAAGAAAGAGGTCTCAATCACAAAGTGATTGAATATTGCCAGTCTAAGGGCATCTAAAAAATTAAACGTTCATAGTAATAGAAATTTTTTCTTTTCTTTTTTTTTTTTTGAGACGGAGTTTCGCTCGTTACCCAGGCTGGAGTGCAATGGCGCGATCTCGGCTCACCGCAACCTCCGCCTCCTGGGTTCAAGCAATTCTCCTGCCTCAGCCTCCCGAGTAGCTGGGACTATAGGCACATGCCACCATGCCCAGCTAATTTTTGTATTTTTAGTAGAGAGAAGGTTTCACCATGTTGACCAGGATGGTCTCGATCTCTTGACCTCGTGATCCACCCGCCTCGGCCTCCCAAAGTGCTGGGATTACAGGCGTGAGCCACCACGCCCGGCCAGTAATAGAAATTTTCTAACATTAGCCCAGACAATGAATCTCACTTAGAATGCAAGTCCTTGACGGGTGGACACCAAATTTTTTTGTTCTGCCTAATATGGTAGTAGGGAAGCAGAGGAAATAAGGTTCTTAAACAATATCTCTGAAATCAAGTAAAGAAAGAACTGCTTAACATTATCCAGGCAATTAAATTTAATAGAACCAACAGTTAGGCTTTAATCAACCATTTTCATTCAAACTATTATTAAAAATACTTTTAATTTAACAAGAAAAACATGTAATACCGAATATGCTCCACTTTTAGGTTTAAAAAAAAAAATCGCTCTTATTGCCCAGGCTGGAGTGCAGTGGAGCAATCTTGGCTGACCACAACTTCCACCTCCTAGGTTCAAGTGATTCTCCTGTCTCAACCTCCCAAGTAGCTGGGATTACAGGCATGTGCCACTACACCCGGCTAATTTTATATTTTTAGTAGAGACAGGGTTTCTCCATGTTGGTCAGGCTGGTCTCGAACTCCTGACCTCAGGTGATCTGCCTGCCTCGGCTTCCCAAAGTGCTGGGCATACAGGTGCGAGCCACTGTGCCCAGCAGGAAAAAAAAAAAAAATTTTTTTTTTTTTTTTTTGAGACAAGAGTCTCACTCTGTAACCCATGCTGGAGTGCAGTGGTGCAATCTTGGCTCACTACAATCTCTGCCTTCTGGGTTCAAGTGATTCTCCTGCCTCAGCCTCCCAAGTAGCTGGGATTATAGGTGCCCACCATGACACCTGGCTAATTTTTATATTTTTAGTAGAGATAGGATTTCACCATGTTGGCCAGGCTAGTCTCATACTACTAACCTCAGCCACTGCACCTGGCCTATTCTTTAGGTTTTAAGTGATAGATGATGAAAAGAAACAAAAAAAGAAAAAAAAAGTGATAGATGATGGTAGAAAAATGGTCTAAGTAAAAAATTACAGGTTGGGCCAGGTGGCTCATGGTCAGGAGTTCATCAACAGCCTGGCCAACATGGCGAAACCCCATCTCTCCTAAAAATACAATAACACGTGCTTGTAGTCCCAGCTACTTGGGAGGCTGAGGCAGGAGCACTACCTGAACCCAGGAGGCAGAGGCTGCAGTGAGCTGAGACGGTGCCACTGCACACCAGCCTGGGCAACAGAGCGAGACTCCATCCTGGGGGGAGGGAGGGAGGGAGAATTACTTTTTAGCATTATAGGCATAGGTAAGGTACACATTCAAAATGCTATTTTAAAAAGTTATGAAATGTCACATATTTTTTCCTTTAAAAAAGGGAAAAATTCTGAGAATATTGATCTCTAACCTTGTCTTTTAGTCAAAAAATATAAAGTGTTGAATGTAAAATTCTCTATTTGGAAATAACATACTTCCCTCATCTTTTGTTCCTGCAGAAGGAATGTTTTCCCAGAAATTGCCTTAATTCAAATTCTGGTTATTAGTAAACCAGTCAACATCAATATTAAACAGTTTGTCTATGTTAACTTTCATACTCAACACCATGCAGTTATTACAAATTGTGAATCTTGAAAGGGAGTATTAGGAAAGGTTTAGTAAATTGTAGAAAAACAGAACTCTGAACCAAAAAAATATTAAAACACTGTTTTAATGAAGCTCTTAAAGCAATCTGTACAGTAAATACCCAACAACTGCCTAAGAAATTGTGAATTTTTTCTTTTTTTTTTTGAGATGCAGTCTCGCTCTGTAGCCCAGGCTGGAGTGCAGTGGAATGATCTTGGCTCACTGCAACCTCTGCCTCCCAGGTTCTGGTTCAAGCACGAACTTTTTTTTTGTCAACTTTTTTTTAAAAGACACACTAAATCACAATAAAAGACCCCTAGCTGTCACCTTGCAGTGTCAACAGTTTACTTTAACAGATAAGTCAGAAAACATGAAATTAACTAAAAGTACATTCATTCCTTTAGTGTAAAGCAGTATGCTGCTTTACACTAAATTATCAATCCCATTAGAGTACTGTAATTATCACTAACCAAACTGTAAGAGATTAATCACTTAGTATTAAGGTACAATTGAGGACAATTTAAAACATGGCTTAAAGTCTACTATTTCAAAAATAAAAATTCAGAAGCCATCTTCTAGATATATGTATGTACATACATTGATAGATATAAACATTGTATATAATTATGTACCTGATACATTACTCTATATAATAGTGACAACTCTATAATAAGAGAACTACAGGACAAAAAAGAAAATCCCATGGTGTTAATCCCGAGTTCCTTCTTTAAGCAGTCAGTGTTTTTTTTTTTTGGAGACAGACTCTTGCCCTGTCCCCTAGACTACAGTGCACTGGTGGGATCTTGGCTCACTGCAACCTCCAGCTCCCGGGTTCAAGCAATTCTCCTGCCTCAGCCTCCTGGAATTACAGGTGCATGCCACAACACATGGCTAATTTTTTCGTATTTTTACTAAAGACGGGGTTTCGCTATGTTGACCAGGCTGGTCTTGAACTCTTGACCTCAGGTGATCCACCTGCCTTGGTCTCTCAAAGTGTTGGGATTATAGGCATGAGCCAACGTGCCTGGATAAGCAGTTGTTCTTACCAAAGCCTTTGGATGAACAGAAAATTCAGTGATATGCCTGCAATATTGATTCTACCCACTCTACTCTTCCTAAAAGGAAGACAGTGTATAAGGCAACCCAACTAATATATCAGGGTTTTACCATGTTGCCCAGGTTGGTCTTGAACTCCTGGTTCAAGCGATCATCCTCCCACCTTGGCCTCCTAAAGTGCTGAGATTATGCACATGAACTGCCATATCCAGCCCAGCTTCCTTTTCAAAATTCAATGGTATGATCAAGAACCGGCTGTTTTAACATCTAAATATACATCAGGCTGGGCATGGTGGCTTACACCTGGAATAATCCCAACAATTCGGGAGGCAGAGGTAGGCGGACCACTTGAGTTCAGGAGTTCGAGACCAGATTGGCCAACATGGTGAAACACCCTCTCAACTAAAAATACAAAAACTCGCCAAGTGTGGTGGCAAGCACCTTTAATCCCAGCTACTAGGGAGGCTGAGGCAGGAGAACTGCTTGAACCTGGGACGTGGAGGTTGCAAAGTGGCAAGTTTGCGTCACTGCACTCCAGCCTGGGTGATGCAGCGAGACTCAGTCTCAGAAAAACAATAAAATAAAATGTAGATCACTTTTATTTTCCACGGTTGTACAATTTTACATGTATGAATATTCTGTGGTATGGTTAAACAATCCTCCTTTTAACAGACATGCATTTTATTTTTCCAGTGTTTTATTTTACAAACAAAATGAGAATGATTATTCCTGATTGAGTCTCTTAACACACACAGTCTAATATATTTCAAGGATTAATAAGTAAACACTTTTATTCAAGGTAAATGGTTCATTCATGTTTATACTATCTTCTATTTATGGCAAATGATAATGGTTCATCTGCTATGGTGGTAAAATTTCCTCTTTAAAAGCCTGAGAAAAGTTTGTTTTAAGTTGATCTAAAGAAAAATTCTAAGTAGAAAAAAAGAAGGGAAAATTTAAGTAAACAGTAGCATAAGTGGTATAACATCTAAATGTTCTTCCTTACAAATGCCAAGGTTCTGCAGTCTGACAAAGAATTTCCACCAAGAAAATTTCCTTCAGTTTTCAATAGTGAAAACTGTTTGACTTATTTAATCGAATTAATAAAATCTCATTATCATATGAGTTGTCTTTTAGATTTAGGTACATCCCAAAATAATACAGACAATAGGACTTAAAACTTACTGTCATATAAGTGTTTCATGTCTACAACTTTAGCTGGGTGTCAGCTTTAAGCAAACAGGAGAGGAACAGGAACACATAAACATTTATGTAGTCTAACCCTGTCATTCCAGGACCTTAATACAAAAGATTTAAGATTCTTTTTGACTTAACGACTTAGCATCTATCAATTGATGGATCATAGCTTTCTACATGAGTCAGTCAAAACACCAGGTAGTAGGATTAGTTTTGGAAAAATTCTGCCTAGCATTGTAGATGTCATATATGAGAACAAAGGAAGCCATGTTTCCAGATGCATTTATGCTACAACACTTGTACTCTATTGAAGGAGATCCCTACAGAGAGATCTGCAGTTGCCAAAACGAACGCACAGAATAATGCAATTCATACGTGACTTAAAGTATGAGTTACATGATTGCTTTTTAAGTCAGATATCTGGAGCATGGAATATATTTCTACCTAGGAATTAACTTTCTATTAAGTCCGTAATATGAGAGCAAGAGTGCTAGTGAGTACCAAAATCTCAGTCCCCTAAAACAGTAGGACAGGGAGAAGACACATACAGCTCTATCTGCTGAGATGAAACAGATGAAAATCTCTTCCATGATAGTTCAGTCTTGTTTCAACTTCCACTCCAACCATTCAACTACACCTGGAAGACCATCTTCCTATAATGCAAACCTGAAAGGCCATCTTTTTATAATGCAAACCTGATGAGAGGTGCTGAAAACCATTCAGTGGCTCAACATCACTTTTAAAGGTCAGTAACTCTGTGACACGTTCCTCTTTATCTTCTAGTCCATGATTTCCTCTCCATCCTCATCTCCCACCACCACCTTCCAGCTACACCATACACAGATACACCAAACTTCTTGAGGTCCCCTGAGTATGCAATGCTTTCTTTCACTGCTAACATTGTTTCCATACCCTTGGGACACCAATCCCTTGCCCCTCTTCATTTGGTTAACTCCTATGTATCCTTTAGGCCTCCAAACCTGGATTAGTTTTCCTGTAGTGTCTTGTCCTCTTCTAATATGTCAGATACTATGTTGTTAAAACTGCCGGGTTATTATTTCCCCCATTTATATGTCAGCCTCTTAGAAGAACAATTTTTTTTTTTTTTTTTTTTTTTTTGAGACATAGTCTTGCTCTGCCACCCAGGATGGAATGCAATGGCGTGATCTTGGCTCACTGCAACCTCTACCTCCCAGTTTCAAGCGATTCTCCTGCCTCAGCCTCCCAAGTAGCTAGGACTATAGGTGCAGCCATCATGCCCAGCTAATTTTTGTAGAAGTAGGGTTTCACCATGTTGGCCAGGCTGGTCTTGAACTCCTGACCTCAGGTGATCCACCCTCCTCAGCCTCCCAAAGTGCTGGGATTACAGGCATGAGCCAGAAAACCAATTTTCTAGTTATGTGCCCAGGGAACATTAAAAAAAAATGCATCACTTAATGATTTTGTGACGAGGCCAGACCTCACCTATCAATATTAATCATGAATTTCTTATAATCATGAATAAGTTACAAATTAGATAAATGTAAGGCAAATGATCAGCTTTTCCAGCTTTCTTTTCTCTTTGTTTTTGTTTTTACATATTCAGATTGGGTGTCACTCTGTTGCCAAGGCTGAGTACAGTGGTAAAATCATAGCTCACTGTAACCTCAAAATCCTGGTCTCAAGCAATCTTCCCACCTCAGCCTCCTGAGCATCCCATAATGTTGACTAATTTATTTTTTGTAGAAATAGGGTCTCTACGTTGCCCAGGCTGGTCTTGAAATTCTGGCCTCAAGTGATCCTCCCACCTAAGCCTCCCAAAGTGATGGAACTGGGATCCAGATTCTTAATGATGTCTTTCTATCTCCTCTTGTAAAAGTTTTGGGCTTGCGGGCACAGAAACCTATAAATCTCTTTCACTTTTTGAATTATCAGATCATAATTAACTGGGTTTCGGTAGTGGCCTCAGGATAGACTTTAAGATAGACAGGATATTCTCATCAGTAATAGTAAACATCTTCATTACACTTGACATTTTTCTTTAATTTCTCTCATCCCCCAAAAAAGGCAAAAATTCTGTTATACATACAACATAAACATCATTTCAATAAAAATCAATACATGCAACCACAATCATTACTCAGAGATCTACAGAATACACAGTGAATCTATTTTCTTTATCTAAAATGATCAGAGTTAAATACAATTTTATTTGAAGAAATTTGCATGTCTTGTGTACACTTGTTTTAAAAAAAGACAAAAGAGAAATGAAAATCAACAAGGCAATGTATTAGGTATATAAAAATAGTACACTATTACTTCTCTTACTTAAAAAAAGAACTATAATACATGTACTTTATTCAACCTTGGATTTCACAGTGATAGAGACAAAAATACTGTAAAATGTTTCTGAGTGTGTGACACGTAATATTTAAAAAAAATTTTTTTTGAGACAGAGTTTCCCTCTGTCACCCATGCTGGAGTGTAATGGTGTGATCTCGGCTCACTGCAACCTCTGCCTCCCAGGCTCCAGTGACTCTCATGCCTCAGCCTCCCATGTAGCTGAGATTATAGGTATGCGCCACCACACTCGGCTAAATTTTTATATTTTCACTAGAGATGGGTTTCACCATGTTGGCCACGCTGGTCTAGAATTCCTGGCCTCAAGTGATCAGCCAATGTCAGCCTCCCAAAGTGCTGGGATTACAGGTGTGAGCCACTGCACCAGCCATTGATACATAGTATTTTTAAAGTTATAGCTCCAAACCCTTAAAAAGCACTAAAATAGATTCTGAAAGTGATACATTAACAGAATATATTTTCCTGAATCATTCTCTTCTCAGAATATTCTAGGGTTTTTGTGAAATATAGTTGGGAATTAGACAGACATGTGGGGCGTGGAGCTTTGAGCTCTGAATCAGTGTTAAAATTAAACTAAGGTCACTTTCTGTGGGTATACATCTAAGGGAAATTGGATTATTTTGTGAATTCTGTTAGGAAAAAAGAAATATATCTTAAGTCATGACAACTGGAAAAGAACAGATTTTACTCTCTCTGTGAAGGTGAAAATGAATTCTCTTTATGCTAAGCCTTGAAAGGAGAGTAGAGATGTAATAACATTATTAGTCTTTACTGGTTTCTTCTTCTAACAGAGGCTGCACAGTTTAACAGAGACCATGAGGGTTTCAACTAAAAAGTATATTCAAGTCTTAATACAAAATACACCAATGTTTCTTCACCAGTAAAAATAATTACTAAAAATACGTACCGCACAGGGTCACTGCAAAGATAAAATAATCTAATGAAATGGGCTTTATGAACAGTCATTATATCTTTACATGCATATTTTGTTGGTACATAATCTGTAAGTCTGAAGTATGTTTGTTCTCCAGCTGAAGAAGAAAAGAATTTAAATGGAATAATTTCATCCAGTTAATCAAACAGAAAAATAAAGAGCTCCAGTTAATTCTAACTCAGTTATCCTCTAACTGAAATTAAATTTTCATAGTAAATTAATTGGTACTTTTTTTTTTCTTTTTTAAGAGGGAGTCTTGCTCTGTCACCCAGGCTGAGTGCAGTGGCTCGATCTCCACTTATTGAAACCTCCACCTCCTGGATTCAAGCGATTCTCCTGCCTCAGCCTCCTGAGTAGGTGGGATTACAGATGCCTGATACCGCATTTAATAGAGATGGAATTTCACCATAATGGCCAGGCTGGTCTCGAACTTCTGACCTGGTGATCTACCCGCCTCAGCCTCTCAAAGTGCTGGGATTATAGGCATGAGCCACTGTGTCTGGCCATAATTGGTACATTTTTATACAGAAGATCCCTAACTCAAAAAATTATACAGTGTGTTACATGAACAGAAAATAGATTAAGAAAAGCAAATAAAGAGGCACTACAGGTGTCCAAATTTCTTGCAATAAGAATCTTCTATAATTATCTTAGAATTCAATATGCTATAACTCCATTTTTGCAGGATCTAATAGAAATTATAGCATAAGGACACATACAGCTTAAAGAAGGATATTATTATTTACTGGTTTTATTTTCACTTTACAACACTATAAATTTGTGATACTGTTTTCTTTTC
>PVKV010035307.1:0-16785 GCA_004027835.1 Alouatta palliata
AAAAAAAAAAAAAAAAAAAAACAATATTAACCCTAAATGTAAATGGGCTAAATGCCCCAGTCAAAAGACACAGACTGGCAAATTGGATAAAAAGCCAAAACCCATTGGTGGGCTGTATCCAGGAAACCCATCTCATATGCAAGGATAAACAAAGGCTCAAAATAAAGGGATGGAGGAAGATTTACCAAGCAAATAGAGAGCAAAAAAAGCAGGCGGTGCAATTCTCATCTCTGATAAAACAGACTTTAAACAACAAAGATCAAAAGAGAAAAAGAAGGACATCACATAATGGTAAAAGAATCAATGCAATAAGAAGAGCTAACGATCCTAAATATATATGCACCCAATACAGGAGCACCCAGATATATAAAGCAAGTTCTCAATGACTTATAAAGAGACTTAGACTCCCACACAATAATAGTGGGAGACTTTAACACCTCATTGTCAATATTAGACAGATCAACAACACAGAAAATTAACAAGGATATCCAGGACTTGAACTCAGACCTGGACCAAGCAAACCTAATAGATATTTACAGAACTCTCCACCCCAAATCCACAGAATATACATTCTTCTCAGCACCACATCACACCTACTCTAAAATTGACCACATAATTGGAAGTAAATCACTCCTCAGGAAAGGCAAAAGAATGGAAATCATAACAAACAGTCTTTCAGACCACAGTGCAATCAAGTTAGAACTCAGAATTCAGAAACTAACTCAGAACCGCACAGCTTCATGGAAACTGACCAACTGGCTCTTGAATGTTAACTGGATAAACAATGAAATTAAGGCAGAAATAAAGATGTTCTTCGAAACCAACGAGAATGAAGACACAACATACCAGAATTTCTGGGACACATTTAAAGCAGTGTCTAGAGGAAAATATATAGCAATCAATGCCCAGATGAGAAGCAAGGAGAGATCTAAAATCGACACCCTATGGTCAAAATTGGAAGAGCTAGAGGAGCAAGACTAAAAAAATTCAAAACCTAGCAGAAGACAAGAAATAACTAAGATCAGAGCAGAACTGAAGGAGATAGAGACACAAAATACCCTTCAAAAAATGAATAAATCCAGGAGCTGGTTTTTCGAAAAGATCAACAAAATAGACAGACCACTAGCCAGATTAATAAAAAAGAAAAGGGAGAATAATCAAATAGATGTAATAAAAAATGACAAAGGGGATATCACCACAGATTCCACAGAAATACAAACCATCATCAGAGATTATTACAAACATCTCTATGCACATAAACTAGTAAACCTGGAAGAAATGGATAAATTCCTGGACACTTGCATCCTCCCAAGCCTAAACCAGGAAGAGGTCAAAATCCTGAATAGACCAATGAGAAGGTCTGAAGTTAAGGCAGCAATTAAGAGCCTACCAACCAAAAAAAGCCCAGGTCCAGATGAGTTCACAGCCGAATTCTACCAGACATACAAAGAGGAACTGGTATCATTCCTTCTGAAACTATTCCAAACAATCCAAAAAGAGGGAATCCTTTCCAAATCATTTTATGAGACCAACATCATCCTGATACCAAAACCCGGCAGAGACTCAGCAAGAAAAGAAAACTTCAGGCCAATATGCATGATGAACCTAGATGCAAGAATCTTCAATCAAATACTGGCAAACCGATTGCAACAGCACATCAAAAAGCTTATCCACCATGATCAAGTAGAATTCCTCCTGGGGATGCAAGGCTGGTTCAACATACGCAAGTCTATATACGTAATTCACCACATAAACAGAACCAAAGACAAAAACCACATGATTATCTCAATTGATGCAGAGAAGACCTTTGACAAAATTCAACAGCCCTTTATGCTAAGAACCCTCAATAAACTAGGTATTGACAGAACACATCTCAAAATAATAAAAGCTATTTATGACAAAACAACAGCCAATATCATACTGAATGGGCAAAAACTGAAAGCGTTCCCTTTGAAATCTGGAACTAGACAAGGAAGTCCTCTCTCACCACTCCTATTCAATATAGTACTGAAAGTTCTAGCCAGAGCAATCAGGCAAGAAATAGAAACAAGGGGCACTGAAATAGGAAAGGAGGAAGTCAAATTGTCTCTGTTTGCAGATGACATGATTGTATATCTAGAAGACTCCATCATCTCAGCCCAAAATCACCTGAAACTGATAAGCAACTTCAGCAAAGTCTCAGGATACAAAATCAATGTGCAAAAATCACAAGCATTCCTATACACCAATAACAGACTTAAAGACAGCCAGATCAAGAACAACTGCCATTCACAATTGCTACAAAGAGAATAAAATACCTAGGAATACAAATAACAAGGAACGTAAAGGACCTCTTCAAGGAGAACTACAAACCGCTGCTCAATGAAATAAGAGAGGACACAAACATATGGAGAAACATTCCATGTTCATGGTTAGGAAGAATTAATATCATGAAAATGGCCATATTGCCCAAAGTAATTTACAGATTCAACCCTATCCCCATCAAGCTACCAATGACTTTCTTCACAGAACTGGAAAAAAACACCTTAAAATTCATATGGAACCAAAAGAGAGCCCGCATAGCCAAGTCAATTCTAAGCAAAAAGAACAAAGCGGGAGGCATCACACTACCGGACTTCAAACTCTACTACAAGGCTACAGTAATCAAAACAGCATGGTACTGGTACCAAAACAGACATAGAAACCAATGGAACAGAACAGAGGCCTCCGAGGCAACAAAACACATCTACAACCATCCGATCTTTGACAAACTTGACAAAAGCAAGCAGTAGGGAAAGGAGTCCCTGTTTAATAAATGGTGTTGGGAAAACTGGCTAGCCATATGCAGAAAGCAGAAACTGGACCCCTTCCTGACACCTTACACTAAAATTAACTCCAGATGGATTAAAGACTTAAACATAAGACCCAACACCATAAAAACCCTAGAAGAAAATCTAGGCAAAACCATTCAGGACATAGGCATAGGCAAGTATTTTATGACCAAAACACCAAAAACATTGGCAATAAAAGCCAAAATAGACAAATGGGACCTAATCAAACTGCACAGCTTCTGCACTGCAAAAGAAACAGTCATTAGAGTGAATCGGCAACCAACAGAATGGGAAACAATTTTTGCAGTCTACCCGTCTGACAAAGGGCTAGTATCCAGAATCTACAAAGAACTGAAACAGATTTACAAGAAAAAAACAAACAAGCCCATTCAAAAGTGGGCAAAGGACATGAACAGACACTTTACAAAAGAAGACACACATGAGGCCGGCAAACATATGAAAAAATGCTCATCATCACTGGTCATTAGAGAAATGCAAATCAAAACCACATTGAGATACCATTTCACGCCAGTTAGAATGGCGATCATTAAAAAATCTGGAGACAACAGATGCTGGAGAGGATGTGGAGAAATAGGAACACTTTTACACTGTTGGTGGGAGTGTAAATTAGTTCAGCCATTGTGGAAGACTGAGTGGCGATTCCTCAAGGACCTAGAAATAGAAATTCCATTTGACCCAGCAATCCCATTACTGGGTATATATCCAAAGGATTATAAATCATTCTACTATAAGGACACATGGACATGAATGTTCATTGCAGCACTGTTTACAACAGCAAAGACCTGGAACCAACCCAAATGTCCATCGATGATAGACTGGACAGGTGAAATGTGGCACATATACACCATGGAATACTATGCAGCCATCAAAAACGATGAGTTTGTGTCCTTTGTAGGGACATGGATGAACCTGGAAACCATCATTCTCAGCAAACTGACACAAGAACAGAAAATCAAACACCGCATGTTCTCACTCATAGGCGGGTGTTGAACAGTGAGAACACATGGACACAGGGAGGGGGCATCACACACTGGGGTCTGTCGGGGGGAAATAGGGGAGGGACAGTGGGGGGTGGGGAGTTAGGGAGAGATGGCATGGGGAGAAATGCCAGATATAGGTGATGGGGAGGAAGGCAGCAAATCACACTGCCATGTGTGTACCTATGCAACAATCTTGCATGTTCTTCACATGTACCCCAAAACCTAAATAAAATGCAATAAAAGAAAAAAAGAATTAAGCATGCTTTTTTTTTCCAGATATCTTAATTCAAGATCTATAATATTCTACCTTTCTCTTTTCTTCTAAACCACAGGGTAAATAAGCCCTAAAATAATTGTGGGTTCCGAATCTTCCCTGGTCTCTACTTATGTCTTCTGTCTCTTACATCCTCTAACTACACCCTCCAGCCACAATCTCTGAATACGTGTCCCCAAGCAGCTGATGCTCTCACTTACACGCCTTTGTAGTTTCCTTCTGGTATGCAATACTCCACACTTTCCATCTTATTCT
The DNA here is from genome assembly GCA_004027835.1 of Alouatta palliata. Taxonomy (NCBI): domain Eukaryota; kingdom Metazoa; phylum Chordata; class Mammalia; order Primates; family Atelidae; genus Alouatta; species Alouatta palliata. Next base: position 4,341 of record PVKV010035307.1, read on the forward strand.
CTTGTTCTGGCAATTCTCTGCTCATGCCGAAGAGGCTTCTTGATGCCTTTTCTCCAAGACAAGCAGTGATGAGGCCTTCTCCTGGAAGCCTGACATCCCTCACCTCTCCCGGCCAACGCCATGCTCAAGTCTCCTTGCACAAGTCCATCATACTCTGGTTTGGATGTTGTGATTTTTATTTGACTTTTTCTGTCACTGGAATATAAAGCCTTTGAGGTCAGGGACTCTATGTGCTAGATACTTTTACACTCAGCCTTAGCCCCAGTTAGCTCTTGGGCAAGTAATTACTGAATGTCAGTAAATATTCCTTGGATTTCACTGAAGTCTGCTTTAAATGCAGTTCAGTTTAATGATCAAGTGCTTGAACTCTAGTATCAAATGTGAGTTCTAATGATTTCTCTATTACCTACTAGTTGAATTAACTCTATGGTTATGTCATTTAAACTTAGTGAACTGTCTAATATCAACAAATGTTATTGGTAACTATTTCTAGGAAATTCATCAATGAAGTATCTATTACGTAGTAAGTTATCAATAAAGATGGCTGTTGTAATTTGATCAGGTCAGCTTCCTTTCATTAACAAAGGTGAAATTAATTAAATGTATCTTTGATATGCCCAAAACCACTTTCTCATCTCTCCAGTAACTTTTCTGTGTCTTTATGTGACTCTGGACCCTTCTTTGTCAGGAGATAAAATACTCCAGTGAGGACATTTACACAAAGGCATAAGTCAGAACGACTTAAAAAATTATCTTAGATAACACAGTCACTGCTAATCCAAAGGAGAAATTTAATGCTGGCATGTCAGACATTAACAACAAATAAACTGCTGGAAGTCATTCTGAACGGGATGGCCCATGGGAAACATCCTACAAATCTTATTACGTAAGGAAGCTATTTATTCATTTATTCACTGAGTTGAAAAATTGGTACTGAATTCTTGCTATGGGAAATATTTTGCTGGGTGTGTAGAAATGTAGAGATTTATATTACTTTTTTTTAATCCTCAAACATGCTCATAATCTAACAAAGCATACAATAATACCTTGTATTAATATTGTTTTACATATATTATTTCATTTACTTATAATAACTATCTTGTGAGGAAGGTTAAGAATTTTATTCCCAATGTTCAGGTCTGGAGAAGGAATTGGACTTGCCCAAGGTGACACAGTTAGAAAGAGGAGAAATCCATGCTGATATGCAGTTCTCCTGAATGTAATTATTTTTCCCCCTATGCCACAATACCTATACAACCATAATCCAAATAAACTATGATAAGTATCATAAGTCAAAGTAATAATACATTTAGATGAGAGTAAAATTAATGTTTGCAATTAATTATTAATGGTTTCACACATAGGGCATTTCAAGGCACGGGCGCTTAAGAACAGGATTTTAACAGGTGGAGATGGTGAAAAGGACATTCCAAACTAGAGAAAAAAACAGGAAGTGAACAACAAAGGTGGGAAAGAACCGATCATATTTTAGGAAGGCCAACTGTCCTGGCTGACTAGAATATGGGGTATGTGAAAGAAGTGGTTTTGATAGTATTTAAAATATAGATTGTCACTAGATTGTAGAGAATTGTAAGCTTTCACTCTTTTCCAAAGCCAGTAGTACTCAGCCCTGGCTAAGAGTCAGAATCTATTTTACAGCTTTTCTGAAATGCCCACGGCCTGGCAGCACTTCCAGAGATCCTATTCATTAGCTCTCAGGGGCATGGACATCTGCATATTTGAAGATTCCTCTATTGATCCTGCACTGTAGGAACGGTAGAGAATCAGCGTCACGGTGACTGAAGTGTGGTCCACTCGACGTGCGATCTGTAGACTGTGTTGGTTTTCAAAGGATTAGTGCCCATGATGAGAAATTGAGAGTGAAAGTGTAAAAACTCCATAGCAGTTTGATGAAGTCATTTTATATCTGTTGAAACACAGAACTTAAAAATGGCAATGTATTTTATATGTGCTTTCTTCATTCTTGCACAATTCATCTTATTGTATTTTACAAAGATATTGTTACATGAGAATTGGAAATTAAAAATAAAAACAAAACTGGGCTTTTAACACAGATAATCTAAGAAGCGTCATCCCTCCAGGCCACAGTGGCATTCGTGACTGGTAAACGGTGTTTTGAAAGTAGTGCTGCTTTAACAGCAGCGTGGCTCTGGCACGTTGGACGGATGAGACGGGTGGGGATCAGTGTGAAGTCCACATTAACACATGCTTGGATTCAGTGATGCCGATGGTAATGGAAAGAAAGAGGAAAGGTTCCAGAGAAGTATGCAAAGGATAAAAGAAACAAATTGTCAATACATGGAATAGAAGAAGAGATAAAATCTAAAATGTTCTTGATATTTCCTGCCTGCGTGACTGAAAAAAAGTGCTACTATTTAGAAGTATGTAGATATCATTAAGAACAGTTGGGGCAAAATGTGAGGTGAAAGTGAGGGTGGAGATAGTGATTTTAGCTTTGAGTGTGTTCAGTTTAAGATGTCTGAAGTAAGTCAAATGGAAAGGTTTCCAAGGCAGGTGAGCATTTAGGCCCTGGAACTGTAAAAGTTGCAGAAGTTGGGATCATAATCAGGGGTGGTATTAAGAACATGTTCAAAGTGGCCAGTGGGCACAGCATGACAACCCTAGAGGCACAGCGGCCATAAATGCACAATGTGGCCAATGGAGTGCCTACCTGCTGAAGGTCAGCCCCGGATGGAGGTGCAGTGACCGTGGGTAAGAGTGGGCAGGTGGGGGGTCTCTGAGGGAGAGAAGATAGGGAAAACAGAGGTATTGTAAAACTCTTATTGAAAGTGAAGAGGAGAATGGGGGATGTTGGAAAGGCGGCAGAGTGATATAAAATTGGTTTTCTCTTAAAATCAGGAAGAGGAGAAATTTTAAAAGGAAAGAAAAAGATGACAAACGTTGATGAACTGTACAGAGAAATGGAAGAGACTGAGAAATAAGTAAAGACTCAATTTAGGGAGCAGGAATAAACAGGAAAGCTTGAAGAAATCAGTTTTAGTATGTTAGGAAAAATGTAAGATGTAGAGCAATAAATAGCGATATTTGGTAAATGCTACCGGCTGGATTGTGACTCCCTAAAACCCAGATGTTGGGGCCTCATTCCAATGTGATGACATTTGGAAAAGGGACCTTTCCAAGCTAATGAGTTCATGAAGGTAGAGCTCTCATGATAAGATTAGTGTCCTTATCGATTTTATTTTTATCAGTTGAGGAGTACAAGTGCAGATTTCTTACATGAGTATATTGCTTGGTGGTGAAGTCTGGGTGTTCAGTGTACTCATCAGCTGAAAAGAAAACACTGAACACAAGAGCGAATTTCCAACCCCCACTCCCCTCCCACCTTTCAACTTTTGTAGTCTCCAATATCTAATTTTCCATTCTGTGTGTTTTTGTGTAAACATTGTTTACTTCCCACGAATAAGTGAGAACATGCTGTAGGACTTCCTGTTTGAGTTATTTTACTTAGGATAATGGCCTCCAGTTCCATCCATGTTGCTGCAAAACATAATTTTATTCTTTTTTATGTTCAAGTAGTATTACGTGGTATATATATACATGCCACATCTTCTTTATCCAGTCCTCTGTTAATGGATACTTAATTTGATTCCATATGTTTGCTATTGTGAATAGTGTTGTGATAAACATATGAGTGCCAGAATCTTTTCAATGTAATGCTTTCTTTCCCTTTGGGAAGATACCCAATAATAAGATTGCTAGATTGAATGGTAGTGCTATTTTTAGTTCTTTGAGAAATCTGCATGCTGTTGTTCAGAAAGGTTGTACTAACTTACATTCCCATCAACAGTTTCTAAGTGTTCCCTTTTCCTTGTATCCTCGCCAACTTCTGTTTTTCAGACTTTTTAAAAATAGGCATTCTCATTGGTGTAAGATGGTATATTCCTGTGGTTTTAATTTGCAGCTCTCTGATGATTAGTGATGTTGAGAATTTTCTTATATTTTTCTTGACCATTTGTACGTCTTCTTTTGGAAAATGTCTTTTCATATCTTTTCCCCACTATTTAAAGAGGTTATTTTTGCCTTGATGAGTTGTCTGAATTCCTTGTAGATTCTGGATATTAGCTCTTTGTCAGATATATAGCTCGCAAATAATTTTTACCTTTCTGTAGATTGTCTGTTTATTCATTGTTTCTTTTGCTGTGCAGAAGCAAATACAAAACACTGATGAAAGGAATCATGGATGACACAAACAACGGAAAAATATTCCATGCTCAAGGATTGAAAGAATCAATATCATTAAAATGACCATACTGCCTAAAGCAATCTAAAGATTCAACACAATTCCTATCAAATTACCAACACCATTTTTCAGAATTAGAAAAAACAATCCTAAAATTCATATGGAACCAAAAAAGAGCCCAAATAGCCAAAGAAGTTCTAAGCAGAAAGAACACAGCTAGAGACATCACATCGTCTGACTTCAAAGTATACTACAACTACAGAAACTAAAACAGCATGGTACTGGTATAAAAACAGATACAAAGAACAAGGGAACAGCCTAGAGAACCTGCAGATAAAGCCACATACCTACAAACAACTGATCTTTGACAAAATCAACAAAAATACACACTGGAGAAAGGACACGCTATTCAATAAATGGTCCTGGGAAAATTGGAGAGCTGGATGCAGAAGAATGGAGCTGGATCCATACCTCTCATCATACACAAAAATTAACTCAAGATTAACAGATTAAAGACCTAAGTGTGAAACCAAAAACTACAAACATCCTAGAAGAAAATCTATGAAAAATCCTTCTGGACATTGGCCTAGGCGAAGAATTTATGACCAAGTTCTCAAAAGCAAATGCAACAACAACAAAAAAAGTCAACTGGAACTTAATTAGATTAGTGTCTTTAAAAGACAAATAGGAGGCTGTCATTGGCAAGCCAGGAAGAGGTCCCTTACCAAGAACCAAATTTGCAGGCACCCAGATCGTGGGACTTCCTAGCCCCTACAACTGTAAGAAAAATTTTCTTTTATAAGCCACCCAAGCTATGGTATTTTGTTATGGCAACCCAAGGAGTGGAGGCAGTGCACATAAAGTCTTTGTAGTGCTACCATGAATGAAGGAAAGGGTAAGACTGTTGTTTAAGAAGGGCGAAGAAAACAAAGGCAGTCTTTGAAGAGTGGGTGGCTGAAAATTATTCAGAAATGAAGAATGACATCAATTCAAAGATACTGGAATTCCAAGAAATATCAAACAAAATAAACAACGTATACCTCAGTCCATTTTGTTGAACATTAAATACATGGAAATTTTAAAGGCAAACAGAGATAACAGGCATGTAACCTGCTATGTAAACTGAAAACAGATTTTTCAACAGAAACACTGGAAGTTGGAAAATTGTAGAATCATATTTTCAAAATGCTAAGAGGAAACTCAGAAATTCATTTCCAGCAACAATCTTCCAATGAATGGAATGAAGGCAAAATAAAGACATTTTCAGACACACAGAACAGAGCATGTCACTAAATACATTTTTCTGGCAGAAGGAAAATGATCCTGGTTAGAAAGTTGTAAATACAGAAGGGAATAAAAAACGACGAGACTGGTAAATATGTGAGAAATTCAAATAAAGATTAACTATATAAACTTATACTTATGTCTTGTGGAGTTTAAGATATAGAAAGTGACAACAGTGTGTAAGTCACAGAAGGAAGTTGGAATATTTTACTGTACTTGCAAAAAAGAGAGTGTTTGTGAGGCCAGGACTTCTTTATATTCAAGAAAAGGCAACACTGAGAAGTCTGAGTCTAGGGACCGGGAAAGCTAATGCAAAACTAGTGCCTGAAGGAAGAAAGCGTCAGTGTCGCCCGGAATGTGGACAGAGGTACTGTTGTTAGTAAAAAGAAAAAGTTATGAGGGAGAAGAATGTATTGAGTCTCTAGCATGCTCAAGGAGGTTTCCACATATTAATATTATGTTACTTGTTCCTACTACTATTCTAATAATATGTATTATTATCTATATTAATACTCTGTTTTATTATCTCTTTTTTCCAATGAGGAAACCGACTCTGTAGGGTGAGCTAACTCATCCTGATCAGAGTTGCAATGTGGAGATCCCTGTGTTGCATTACACCATCACCCCTTTAGAAGGAGGCTGTGCTGGGGACCGGTAGGAGGCCATTCAGCCAGTGCCATGAAGCTCAGGGTTTCAGGCATGGCTGATCCTGTTTCTGCTGGACCCCAAGGAAATTAAAGCCAATTGTATGAGGATGGAATGCTTCTGAGGCTTTGATAAGTTATGAGAAAGCTGCATTTTCTGCAATCCATTAACCATCTTGATGATCATTTTCCTCCCAGAAAAATTCACTTACCCCTCCTCCCGTCTGTGGACTGCACTACCACACTTTCGCCTCTCATTTGAGTTCACAAGTTCCATAATCTTACTTGCTCCTTTTCTTTGTCATTCTCTCTTGGAATCTAAGTATCTCTGTGTTTCATATTTCATAGTCACTTGCTTCATGTTTTTCCTCTTTTCGTTTTCTATCTCCTTCTTTCCAAAAAGAAATAAGCCTTTGCTGCAGTTCATAGGAACTTATATCAAACCATACATCCAGGGTATTACTTTACAGTATCCATAAGCTCCCAGACATGTACCAGAAATATGGCAACAATTAAATTATACTTTATTTCTGGGCATAGGTAGGGGGCTCCAGTTGCCCAAACCTGCAGACAGAGGCAGGACTTTAAATGATAACTGCTAGCCTCTCTCTTTGATGGATGCAGCTCATCCAATACACCAAGAGAAGGATTATCCCAATTAAAATCTATTTCTTATTATAACAGGAACCCATCAGGAACAATCCCCAATACAGTTCTTTCATGAGGAATAGAAAAGGTAGAAATCATATGTTCATTAAAGGAGATAAGACATGGTGAGACAGTTACAAGAATATTTTCAGAGTATAAGTTTTAGGAAATATGCTTAATCATCCAGTGTTTTAATTATCCTGAAACTGGACTTTCTAACCAAAATTCATAATCTAAATAAGGAAGTCCATCATACAGATGCATATAAAACAACATGCAATTAACATTTTCTTAAAATGAAACTAAGGCAGGGGCATTTTGATTTACTCTAATTATACTGTTAATTCTGTACCTAATGCAACAATACCTTTGCACTTAAAAAAAAAGTCCTTTAAAGATCTCCCTCCAAATTGTAATAGGCTTATATTTCTCCCAGTTTAGCTGCCTGTAATATACATAAAAGTGAGAATTACAAAGAATTCTCAACCCATGGATGTTATAAAATACAGATGACAGAAACCTGGCCCCGAATGCTCCCACAGGAACAGTTTGCAGCAATCATACTACAAAGAGTTTTAAGGACAGCACTTTGATCAATCTGCTTCATTCATCTCCATGTACTTGAAAGAAATGTCTTGGAAAGGGCAAAGAGCCAGCCTTCCTGAATCTCCGATTACAGGCTTGTTATCGCACCAGATATCGCGCCTACCACAGTACAGAGCTCACTAAGCCTTCAGGAAGCTTCGTTTCAGGACACAGTGCTGTGCACCCCCTAAAGCACAGGCTGCAGTAACGACTGGGCCTTCTCTCAGCTGATGAATTGCGCGAGACTCCTGGTGTTGAAAGGATCTGAAAACAAGCCTATCATTTTGCGAAGTCCAAGATTCAAAATGAATAAATTCTGTTGATAATATCAGTAGAAATGACAGTCATGGGATGATGCTCGAGGTACAGGGAAACTGGAGGGATCGTCTCATGCACACGCTTTATGTTCTGGATGAGGAAGCTAACATCCGGGGTATGAAAAGTTACCCAGTCCTGCACAAACCGGAAACCAAATCGGCTTTGTTGATTCCTAAACCTTTGGAATCAGAAAGATCCAGTTTCAGATTCAACTTATGCATTTATCATGTGAATGTGAGTTACTTCCCTAGCCCTTTGGTTTCGTGGTCTTTAAAATGGAAACAGTAATACAGACCCCTCACAACATGAAGATCAGATGAAAGGACACATGGGAAACCTTTGATGTTCCCACTGTTCTAAGCTCCAGACCCCCGAAGTGATCTTCTCCCTTCTAATGTCATTTTCTACAGTGATAAAAAGCAAACGTGAAGTAAAAATTTGTCAGATAATTAATCAAGAAGCAAAACCAGAGCAGGCAGAAGCTTCAGATATTCAAAATCATAAAGTTGATGTTTTATCTAAATTGCTCAAGTTGGCTTTTCATAGAAGCTATATAACTGGTGTTTCATACTGCACTTCACGTTTTTACTGAAATAAGAGGAAGATTATAACCCTAAATACAAATTTACTATCAAATCATGAGATGAGAGTAGTAGAAATAGCTTCATGGGACATTAGCCAAGGACTGTGATAAGGAGAGAGAAGAAGGTTGGGTGCTAAGTTAGGCAATAGAGTTACCATGATTTTCTAAGTAATAATTATCCTACACCCTCAGATGCCTAAAGGGATATATATATGAATATCTACCTATTTATCTATCTATATCTATATATATGGCCTTTAACACTGTAAGTTAATTAGATGTGCCTTGTACCACATAGCCTGAACTAAGACATAGAAAAGATAACAGAAAAATTTTAAAATAGGACCCAATATAAATATCTGATTTATTCATGCATTTATTAATTTATATATTTATTGATACTTCCTTGTGAATAAGTGTGCAAGTTTTAGAAATATAAAAATGAATAAAATATGATCCCAGCCATCAAAGAAGGCATGATTCTAGAATAACAAAACATAACCTTATAGATTGGGATGGTTTCCTGCTGAGTCCACAGAACGCTGCTTCCAATATGACCATGCCCCTGTCGAAAGGCATACAGAATTAAACATATTTTAAAAAGCAAAAAACCTCTGTGTCTCAAACTCCAACAAATACTATTTCTACATGACATACAAGTTTTCAAATGCTTTGAGTTAAATACCCTTTCACAATAAATTATTTTCCAAAAAATGATTTTCAATGTGTAAAAATTTTTCTGCTGTGAGAAAAAATAAAATATTTTTTAAAATCTTGATGCTTTAACATTTTATAATACTTTATACATTATTTTCTATAATTGTCCTCGTAGAGTATATGCAAGTTTGTGTCTTTCATTGTATGCCTAGTGTTATATCCTAAACATGTCCTCAGCGGTAACCACTGTTTGTTTTTATGGCTGGACTGTATTCAATTTTACTGTAAAAGAATAGTAACTAAAACAGCAAGAAAATTTTTCTATAGTTATTAGAAATTTTGCTTTTATGTACATAGCTTTTTTTTTAATTATTAAACATAATTTTGTGTTTCTTCTAAAACAAATATTTTGCCTCTAAACGAGAGCTGCAACCAAATAATTAGAAAGACAGTCTCCGACCATGTCCAAGCTAAACAGTTGTAGAAATCACAGAGCAGAAATACGTTATTAGAATCAGCGAATCTCATTTGAATTAGATAATCATATATTTCTACCCAATCTTGCATTTGTATCTACGTGACACCTACCAAAATGGCCAGGAATGGAATTTGGCCAATAGAATTTACAAGAGTTCATTTAGTCTAAACAAATAGCAAGGACCAGAAATGCCAGAGCTGGGACATACCCGATTCACAAGGAGCAATCAGGTGAATCATTTTTCTCATTCTACTCAGATCTGCTCACGTTCTGTCACTTTAGCTCAGGACACAGTCATGGAGACTTTGTCTTTAACCGCTATGGGGTTTTGGTTGGAAGAAGCCAGTCACCTTAGAACTGGCTTCTGTCACTTTGTGGAGGGAAACATCAGAGAAAAAGGGCAAAGTACAGTGTTGTCTCCTTAGCTGTCCCTGGTTATTAAGAGCTCCCCACCCTCTCTGGTTATTAAGAGCTCCCCACCCTCCCTGGTTATTAAGAGCTCCCCACCCTCCCTGGTTATCAAGAGCTCCTCACCCTCTCTGGTTATTAAGAGCTCCCCACCCTCCCTGGTTATTAAGAGCTCCCCACACTCTCTGATTATTAAGGGCTCCCCACACTCTCTGATTATTAAGAGTTCCCCACCCTCTCTGGTTATTAAGAGCTCCCCACCCTCTCTGGTTATTAAGAGCTCCCCACCCTCTCTTTAGTATTTGTGATGCTGGTTCTGCCCCTCTGCTTAATCCCACTGAAGCTCACGTCACCCTCTAGCCTGGCATCATTTCTGTGAGTCTTAGAGATAAAGCTGATACTAAATAATTACTTAATAAAACCCATGCACTTTTCTAAATACGAACTGACAAATGAATAGAACAACTACTTAGCCACCAAGGGGTGGAGGATGACTTCTTGACAAACGGTAGGTACCAACAATATTTAACCTGCAGCAGATACTTGGCAGAAAGCATGAGAAACCTGCTTGTTAAATATTCCAGCAATGAGACACAAATGCTCTCTACCACTGGTACTATGCAAAACTGTATTGGAAGTCCTGCCAAAAAAATACAAGATAAACATGAGTGATAGGATTACTGGAAACAATGAAAAAAGAAGTTCTACCTAGAAAAGTCACAAAAATCAACTCGCAAACTGGAAAGCCACTTTAGCCGGCTCAAAACATAAAATAAAAGCAGGACAAAATCAGTAACATCAGCACTAGCCTACTTGAAAATAAACTAAAAATATTCAGTTACACTAGCAACACACATATCTAAATAGGAACATACCTAATTAGAAGAGTGTGAGTTCTGTATAAGGAAAACCATAAAATTGAATTTGAGAACAAAAAAGAAGGTGCAAACAGAGCTACACCCTATGTCAGGTTAAGACGGTTGCATATAATAGAAATGTTTATAATTCCTAAATTAATACATTCTGTTCAATTTTTAAAGATAAGCAGGTTTCCAAGAAACACTACAATTCAACCTTCATCTGGGAGAGTGAATTTAAAAACACAGACGAAGAAATTTTTAAAAATTACAAGACTGTGAGGTGAAGCTAAGGAACTAGGCCTTAACAACATAAAAACATGCCATAAAGTTGCAATAATTCAGCTAATCTCCATGACTTTTTTAAGTGTGGATTTGGTATAAGAAAGGAAAAATCAATCAGTGAAACACAACAGGAAATATAGAAACTGACCCATGTGTATAACTCATGTGCAGAATGATAAAGGTAAATCATTCAAAACAGTGGGAAAAGGATAGATGGAAAAATGCAATAAAAACAGAGTTTGAAAACCTGATTATCAATTTGTGGGGTAAAAATAACTTTACAGCTCATATGTCATATATTCCAGATAGAGTAAAACCATAACATTATTGAAAAAATATGGAACAATTTTCAGAATATGGAAGCCCTTGTAAGCAATAACTGGGAAAAAACAATAAAGGGAAAGACAGACAAGTTTGGCTACATGAAATGTAAGCTTCTGTATAATAATAATAAAAAAGATAATATAAATAGAAGGCAGGAGACAGACTGGGAGAAACCCTTCCACTCAGAAAACATATAAAAGCAATACCACACATTGGTGAAGAAAGTAGTTTGCCTGTCTTTGTGTCCAGTTCTGCCACCAACTGTGACCTTGGGCAAGGTCATTGTCATAAATGTATTTAATATAGTTGCTGCTTTGCCATCTATTCTTAAGCCAGACATCCAGACATAATATAAATGTGTGTGTGTGTGTGTGTGTGTGTGTGTGTGTGTGTGTGTGTGTTTTCCTGAGACGGACTTTCACACTTATTGCTCAGGCTAGAGTACAATGGCACCATCTCGGCTCACTGCAATCTCCACCTCCTGGTTCAGGCAATTCTCCTGCCTCAGCCTCCTGAGTAGCTGGGATTACAGGCATGTATCACCACACCTGGTTAATTTTTACATTTTTTTTTTTATAGTACAGACGGAGTTTCACCATGTTGGTCAGGCTGGTCTCGAACTCCTGACCTCAGGTGATCCACCCACCTTGGTCTCCCAAAGTGCTGGGATTACAGGCATGAGCCACCTCGCCCGGCCTTTAGTATATTTTCTGAAACTCAGCCATACCCCATCACCTTTGGCCTAGTTAAACCTCCTTTTCCATGTAAGTGGTTGTGATACAGCCTGCTTCCTCTTCAACTCACTGACCCAAATCCCAGCACAGCCCACGGCTGCTGATGGTGGTGAAGCCTCCTGGTCAGCACCAGAATCGTATAACAAAGTTCCGCCCTTTGCCATGGTTTCTTTACAGCCACTCATCCGCACCTGCACCGGGAAGGCCTAGTGGAAAACACACATGGACCCCAATAAAGACACAACACATGAGTCCTCCCTCTCTCGGCCGCACCTTCTGCTTCAGTGTGTTCCCCTGACAGCTGCCGCTTCCCCCCGGCCCTGCGGTGCGTGCAGCCCTCCTGCTCCCCTCGGCCCTGCGGTGCGTGCAGCCCTCCTGCTCCCCACGGCCCTGCGGTGCGTGCAGCCCTCCTGCTCCC
>PVKV010035308.1:0-16783 GCA_004027835.1 Alouatta palliata
AATGTAACCGCGTTCAGGCTTTATTGGAGATCCTCTGGGCGGGCCGGGCTCACACAAGGGAGAAGAGCCAGCAACCGCGCCCAGGTGAGCCTGCTCAGGGCTTTTATAGAGTTGTGGGAACTGGGCGGGGGAAAGGGAAGGGAGAGCTGACGTTGAGGTTGGAGATTGGTTTAGCTATTGGCATGGGCGGGGAGTTGACATGGCAGTTTGGAGCCGAGCCAGGGCTTTGTTTGAGTCTGGGCACACGCGGGAAGCATACAGGTCTTTTCAGCATGGGGGGTTGGGAACTTCCCGGGGGCAGGGTGCTTCCAGCCAGGGATTTTTCAGTCAAATTATAAATTTGATAAGCAGTTAATATCCACATTATATAAAAACTTCACACAACCCAATAGCAAAAAAATTTTAAAAAAATAAAATTATCCTATTTAAAAATGGGCAAAGGATCTGACTAAACATTTCTTCAAAGAGACATAAAGATGACCCACATATATGTGAAAAGATTCTCAATATAACTACTTATAAGGAAAATGCAAATTAAAACTGCAATGAGATATTATTTCACCTGTTAGGATGGCTATTATAAAAAAGATAACAGATAAGTGTTTTACAAGGGTATAGAGAAAAAAATAACCATTTTCTATTGTTGGGGGGAATATAAATTGATGCAGCTATTATGAAAAACAATATGAAGGTTGCTTAAAAAAATAGAACTGCCATAAGACCCTAAATTCTTCTTCTGGGTATGAACCCAAAGGAAATGAAATCAGCACCATGTAGAGATACCTGTACTCCTATGTTCATTGCAACATTATTCATAATAGCCCAAATGGTGGTTACATATATAAATGGTTACATATACCAATTATATATGTATAGGGTATATATACATATAAATATAAATTTATTATATGTGTGTGTGTATATACATATATCTTGCCATTCATGATAATATGGATGAGTCTCTAGGGTATTATGTTAAGTGAAATAAGTCAGACAAAGAAAGACAGATACTACATGATCTCAATTATATGGAAAATCTTAAAATAAAAGGTCAAATATATAGAAACTGCAGAACAGTGGTTACCGAGGCTGGGGTGGAGTGGGGTGGAGTGGGGTGGGTGGATAATGGAGAGAAGTAGATCAAAGTATAGAAAGTTTTGTAGGATGAAGCCTCCAGATCTGATGTATATTATGAGGACTATAGTTGATATTATATCAAATACTAGAAATGTGATAGAATATACCTATCCTCTTATATAATGCTCATAGAGCATAAACTTATAATTGTAAAATTTTCTCTGCTTCTTCGAGATATATGTAAAACTTTTTGAAAGTTTCTTGCTGGTTTTACAACCCAAGAATGTCTTTCTGAAGAGCCTTGGAGCCATCTTTTTGAAATGATAAGGGAGATGGCACCCTTATCTCCAGTTTCTGTGGGAAAATGGAAGCCTAAATGGTGGCTACCCTGTTCTAAGTTCAAAACTGCCTCCTGTCATAAACACATGAGTGTATTTCTTCTTTGTGTAAACCCAATTACTAGCTGAATTTAGGATAAACTATGCTGTCAGGTATTTTTACTTGAGGACTAGTTATCACTTGCCTTGAAAACGTGTGAAATGGGTTGTATCTGTTTGCCTTTATAAGAGGGTGCAATTTCTTTCTGTGTTTATGATCTCCTAGTAGATTGCCTATCATGTGCATCGTATTCTGGTTTAATGCTTATTCAGTAATAAAACTGTTTTCTTTCTCATCTACCTTTGTGGAGAGCTTTTTGGGTTAGGAAGATTTTGCTTTTAGTTATATTTCCTCAACAACATGTAAGTGTTTTCCAAATATAGCTGTTAAATATGAGTCACGTACTCTCTCCACAGATCTGCTGAGTTAGAATTTCTCAGGGTCTAAGAATTTGTGTGTGTATGTGTGTTTTAATGTTCCCTGGTAATTCTGATGGACAAGAAATGAGATTTCAGACTAATTTATTATTTGTGTTGACTTATACAAACATCTACAAATTTCAGGCATCTGAAATATTTGGTGCTCAACAAAAACATAAACTCCTAAATTGCAGAGTTTCTATCTTGTTTGAATTTTGACTTCTATATAAGATCAGGTAGTGAGGGTATTTGCCACATAGCAGTGACTCAACAAATCCTGTTTTGTTTGGCATTTTGACAATGCCTTGAGGAAATATTTTATAATCTCTCTCAGAAACGTATTTCAATTTATCTCTCTTTTATCTATCTTTAGTTACTTATCCTAAATTCCTAGTATTTCTCTTAAAGTCTCATAATCTCTCCTTAGCATATTAATTAGCACATTATATCATAAACTTAATTTTCAAAATTTAAACTCTACTTGGAATAATTATTATTCAGGTCCATCTCATTTGTTCCTATTTAATTACCATAAGAAAACAAAGAAAAGCAAAACATTCAAACCATTTCCCTTAATTTTCTGGCAGTTGTAAAATGTGATAGTGCAATAAAATATTTTCAGCTATATGGTACCTTTTAAAAAAATATTTACTCATTTATTAATATAATAGCATAATTTATGAGATTCATAGGAATTACACTCATTGTATGGGTGAGTAAATTTATTTTGCACAGTAGCCTGTGTTGGGAATATAAATAGGAAAGAAGTAGTTTATTTAAATATTTAAACTAATTAAAAATTTTGAACTACCAAATAACTATGTCAATATCCAAGTTTATTTCTAAGTTTTCCTGTCTCATCCTAATACAAGCTTTATTATGACAAACTTTCCAAACTAATGTATATATTTGTGCTTGTATTCATTATTAATGATATGTGTTTATTATTCTGTCCCAATTCTTTTTTAAACAATGAGCAATTGAATGTTATAGGAAGGATTGAAGTGTCACAACCATTTATTGATTGGAAATAGACCACATTATGTAATTTTTGTCAGTTTCTCTCAAAGATTTCCTGGTCGAACTCATCAAAATTACTCATTGTTAAAGTAATGCCTCAGGGTTTAGTTCTTGGACTCTATTTTGTTTTCCAGTTATTTAAAACCTGGGTTCATTTGGAGGCAATGCTAATTATCAAATCTGTGCTGCTATCATGTGTTCGGGTGGTGTTTGTGTGTTTTATAAACTGTGTTTGCTTATGCAACATCCAAAAGAATCTTCAAATGCCATATTACCAAGTTGAATATTATCTAATTAACCAACAAGGACTGACAGACTGGGAGGTTATCATGAAATAATCGCAGCCCTCAGGTGCTGTGAGGCACTGGGTGCAGCTAAGTGTCTCTAATTCCCCAAGGGTGTGATTAGCGCATGATAACAATGCTCCCTTGAGTTGTTTTATTGCTTTTATAGAAAAGTCTTTATTGTGGAGAAAATGTTTATTTTTATGCAGGAGGAAGACAGAGTTGACAGTTTAGACTGTAGAGTGAATAGCAGTTACTTCTGACTTGTGGTACAGGCCATGACAAAGCTGCTCATTTGGAGTGCTTCTCAGCCAAGCTGGATGTTGTATGGATGAGTAAATTTATTTTTCACAGTAGCCTGTGTTGGGAATATAAATAAGAAAGAAGTAGTTTATTTAAATATTTAAACTAATTAAAAATTTTGAACTGCCAAATAACTATGTCAATATCCAAGTTTATTTCTAAGTTTTTCTGTCTCATTTCAATGTGAGCTTTATTATAACAAAGTTTTCCAAACTAATGTATATGTTTGTGCCTGCATTTATTATTAATGATGTGTGTTGGAGTATCAGCTCTGTGTTGACTACCTCAATACTTCTGCAAAAAGCCCAAATTTCATATAGGACAGTTGTAAAATTGTGTTTTCAAGTTAATGGTGTCAGTTTTCTAAAATTAGAAAATGACCCGTTATGTAGAATAGCTGCATGTGAAAAACTGACCAATGATTCGATGCAAAAAAAAAAAAAAAAAATACTTAGAATCATTTGGGTATTCAAATGAGTGGCTTCTGACCCCACAATTAAACAGATCAGTTGATTTGGGAAATACAAATGAATACCAATGAAACAGTGAAATAGACACCAGAAACCTTCACCTCCTTTTGATGCTTTTCTATTATCTCCCCAGAAGTCCAACGCCACATCTACATATTAAAGTGAATTTTAAAATAGTCCATTGGACAGGTACATAGGGCACCCAGTGGCTTCCAGGGTTAAACAGAATAAAATCTGAACTCCTTCTGATGACTGGGAAAGCCTCACAAGCGCTGTTCCAGTGACTTCTCAGACCTCATGCCTACCTCCTTCAAGATACTCCAGTTCTGCCAGCCTTCCTCCTCGTACTGGAAAAGGCCACACTTTTCTCAGAGACTTCATATTTGTTATTCTCTCTGACTGAAATTTTCTTTCCTCAGCTCATCACCTTAAAGAGGTGGTGATTTCCTTTCCACTTTCCCTAAAATGAGCATTCCACACATATTCTACTCTATTACTCTATTTTAGTTTCTTGGTAGCACACATTAACTAGTGAAATTATATCATAATTATGAGGTATTCACCAAGCAGAATGTAAATTCGTGAAGGCAGAAACCATCTCTCTTGCTTCCACTAGAGCCTCAACTCTAATGACTCCGTACATGTAATTAACAGGCACAGGAATATTTATTTAATTATTTTGTATCCAGTGTTACCATCATACACATTTAATTGCCTACTCATCATCTACTCTCTTCCCTTTTTCCTAACAGAACTAAGATTTCACTTTTCAAGCCTCTGCCTCCAGCTAATCTCCATCAGGATAAGCTGGACCAAGGCCAGCTTCAAACAATGGGTCCCTGTGGCAGGTGGGCAAGGAATGGACATGCAGGCCAATGGGAGCCAATGAGATTTGATGAGAGACTTGGCAGAGATTTCTGAGAAAGTTTTTCATCACTTTTCTATAAGAGCTTCAAGGACAAATTTCTCTTTGTTTCCTTGAATGTTGTCATGAAACTCCCAAGGCCAATGAGTGAGAAGAAACTCCTTTATTTAATCAGGAGTGTTTACATCATTTAACAGATATTATTTCTTCACAGTAAAGATTGAAAAACTGGATTTTCATGAGAGTTTTAATTTATTATAGTGTTATTTTGTGCAGCCTCTAGTATAAAATGACTCTGGGACTCTTGAAAACAATTTTCAGAATTTCTTAGTCTCTGTTAATATTCTACTTAGTCCACCAAATTGCCTTTTTTCTGAAGTTTCCAATTACTTTTATTAGACTAAGAAAGGCTAATATGACCATGGCTTGCATAGTCAGAATTCTGTGCCACAAAAATAATTTCTAATGGGTACCAAATTAGATTGAATTTTAACAGAAGGAGTGACCTCATATAATGCAATCAGAAGGGCACATCATCTCTGTGATATTCTTCCCTCAAATCTTATAACCCAAGCTAATCATGAGAAAACCACAGACAAGCCCAAACTCAGGAAAATTCCACAAAATACTGGACCCTTACTCTTTGAAAGTATCAAGGTCATGAAAGATGAGGAAAGACAGAGAAATTATCACAGATTAGAGGAGACTAAGGAGATATCATGACAGAATATAATAAGATAACTAGATCTGGGAACATAAAAAGGACATCAGTGAAAACATACGCAATATCTGAATAAAGTCTGTAGTTTAGTTAATGTTTTTATTAAAGTGTATAGTCTGTATTT
The DNA here is from genome assembly GCA_004027835.1 of Alouatta palliata. Classification (NCBI taxonomy): domain Eukaryota; kingdom Metazoa; phylum Chordata; class Mammalia; order Primates; family Atelidae; genus Alouatta; species Alouatta palliata. The sequence continues at coordinate 5,662 of PVKV010035308.1, forward strand.
TAGGTAATGTTAATAATTGTTTTGAAAAATGTGCATGGTTATATGAGGTGACAACAATAGGGGAAGCTGGATGAAGGTTTTGCAATACTATCTTTGTAACATTTCTGTAAATCTCGTTATTTGAAAAGAAAAATTGAAATAGGTAAATATATATATGATTATAGATATTTACCTATTTTTATATATATATAACGTATATATATATTTGCCTATACATAAGTGTGTATATATATATGTATGTATATCCCCACCATCCCAAAAGGAGAGGTTAAGACTGTCTTTAGGTGAAGGAGCAAAATGACTTCTATGACTTGACTCACATACAATGGTAGGTATTAAAGTAATCCCTGTTACAATGGTTAAGATGACCCTTCTCTTGTTGTATGATCCAAAGTCAGCATTGGCTGCTTAATATGTTGGGCTCAGACAATTTATTTGATGATCTGATTTATTGCCTAGGTTACTATAGAAATCATATAGTCATGGTCAGAGTGTAAATATCACCAGTACAGGGTTCTAACAATTGATTTAAGTTCTAAACACACATACAATTGTATATGACTCAGTAAAGCAGGTTGCTCTGAGAAATAAATTTAGGGAGTGCATTTTATGTGCTGTTCCTATTTGTGCTTCATTTGAATGACAATTATTTAATTATTTTTTGTTGTTGTTCTTAGGGATCTAATAGTACTACTTTCAATACTCCATAAAGTAGCTGTAAAATCAGATGTATTTGTTCATTTAATTTACACAAGGATAATACCAAAATACATAACTATCTTTTCTCTTCTTTCAACAAGTCACCATGAAACTGCATACTTGTGCTAAATTACCTTAACTTCCTTTCACTCCCTCCCCTACCCTATCCATATCTATGTTCTTTCTGTAAGAAATCATGCCTAGGTGGGGTGTCAGGGCAGTCTCCCCACCTAGGCAACCCAGAAGGCAATTATTTCCCCAGCTTGTTAGGCCTTGATACCACCATCTTATAAGAAGTATAGGCCAGGCAATGGCTCACGCATGTAATCCCAGGACTTTGGGAGGCCAGAGTGGGCAGAGTGCTTGAGCTCAGGAGTTCAAGACCAAGCTGGGCAACATGGCAAAACCCCATCTCTACAAAAAATATAAAAATTAGCCAGATATGCTGGCCTATACCTGTAATCCCAGCTACTTGGGAAGCTGAGGTTGGGGAATTGCCTGAGCCCAGGAGATTGAGACTGCAGTGAGCTGTGGTTGCGCCACTGTACTCCAGCCTGGGTGACAGAGTGAGACTCTGTATCAGAAAACAAAAACCTGCAGAGATCATCTCACAATCTTGCAGCAAATATTTAAGATGGGGGAGGTATTCTCTATAATGTGGGTAAGTGATTTACCAAGAGTTTGTTGACAGCAGAACCAGGACTGAGGGAAAATCCTTTAGATTAAAATCCCAGTGTCCTTTTCACAAAACCCCATACCTACCAAGGGTTTTAGCATTAGGAGTATGCATTATAGAAGGGTTTACATCTCAACTAAGAAGCTTAGACTTGATTTGATAAACAATGAGTACTTATTTAACTTTTTTGAGTGGGAAAAATGTGATTAGAACTGTGCTTTAGCAATTTAATCTGGTGGAAATGTTAGGATGAATTAGAGACCTAGATATCTTAATCATGGTGACTACTTAGAAGAGCCTGGGCTTCAGAGATCAGAGTTCTAACAGACTGAACTGAGATCATCTGAAGGTCAAAGAAGCCGAGTGCTTTGTCCAAAGCCAGATAGCTAATCAGTGGTGCAATAAAGGTTCAAATTCAAATAAATAAATAAATAAATAAATTAATTAAAAAAAATCATTTGGTAAGAGTAAAATATGAATAAAATCTCCATCTTTGATTTTGATTTTATTATTTGTTTTTTATAATTATTTTCTTGTTCTAATACTCAAACATAAATGAAAATATTGCCTAATCACTTAATAGCTAAAAAGCAAATAAAAGTACAATGCCAAACATTTATTATAAGGGAATAATGATTCAATTTCCAAATCCCATCAAGTTCTCATATCTGAAATGCTGTCACTGAGAGGCTCTTTCCTGCATTATTGTTAAGTGACCCTTTTTGCTTCGTGCTTAGTCACAATTTACATCTCTTTCCCGAAAATGGCATAAAATAATATGAAAATACTTTAATGCATTTCCAAGAAAAATATTTTCTTTTAATGACTCCTAATGAACCCCTGTTTTATGCAGGGTGTGAAAAGTTGCCAAGATGTGTAAAACAATTAAGATGACAAAAAGCATGAGTTTTAAAAAGCCATTTTGCTTGTGTAGTGTGTGTGAAAAATCGAGAATAAGTCCTAAGGGAAAAATTAATTTTAATAAGCTTTTCTTCTTGCTTAAAGACTGTGTAAATCAAAGGCACAAAGTACTATGCATTAATAGATCAGGAATAATATGAGAGTTTGATCTGGCAGAAAAAAATTATATTTCATCATCAACCTGTTTATACTTGAACTAAGATGACAAATATTTTTTTATTAAAGTAACTATGTGTTTTGTCTCCTAAAAGCACTATATCAGGTGAAAAGCTAAAAAGGTGACCTCTTAAATAATCTTTCTTGATGTGAATTTATTTATTAGAAAACATTGTTTCTACTATAAGCCTAGTGACAGTTAAAATCTGTTCTTTGGAAATCCTACCTTCATCGATTAAAGGATTGTCACATTTTTAAAGGATTTTGATTTTAGGTCTTTAAATATAAATAAAATATCCCATGCCAACTCAGTGACCTAATTCCAGATAAACTTTATTGATTAAAAAAGTTAAAAATATTTCAAAAGGTATAATACATGATTTTTCAGGAAATGGTTATTCATGAATCCAAACATAGCCAAGAGGAAATTTTCATATGATTTTAAATAGTTAAATGCCAAGGAGATAGTACAGCATCTAATATGGAAGGGTCTGCATGAAGATTTCTAGAATATTTGTTTTTACTGGAAAAGTTATTTTTCATTTCTGACAGCTTTCTTCTTTTCTTTTATACTTAAAATCCAAAAGTACCAAATGGAGAATGCAATTTTCACAATGAATTGCTGAATGTGAAACATTTGAGGCAAAATAGAAGAGAGTGTTTCAATAATACCACAGTTATTATTGAAATCTGTAGCAGAGTGGGAGAATAGACTTGTCATTAAGAATTTATGCTTTAATGTGGGACTTAATACTTAGGTGATGGGTTGGTAGGTGCAGCAAACTACCATAGCACACATTTACCTATGTAACAAACCTGCATGTCTTGCACATGTATCCTGGAGCTTAAAATAAAATAAAATAAAATAAAAAAGAAAAAGAAAAGAATTTATGCTTTAGAATCAAACTTATTTGTGTTATAATCCTGACTCAGCCATTATTAATCCTGAACTTTTGCTAAATAAGTTATCCTCATTTTCATCAACTTTAGATGTGGAATAATTATAAATAGTCCCTACTTTGTGGGATCATTTTGTGATTACATTACTTTGGCAGTTAGTTAAAACTGTGTCTTTATAGTGGCTATGAAAAGTCTCGAGATCTTAAGAGACTGGGTAATGGCGATTTTTGTGTTGTCATATAATGAGAAAAGCACCATAGCAGTCATGAAATGAGGAAATATGATCTCCTCTTGGGTCTCAAATAGAAAGTTCTCATCCTACCAAAAGTCATATCATGCAGCTCTTGCCAGTGTGACAGGGTTTCAGAGTGGAGGCAGGATAGTGTTACTGTCAGCAGTAGGTATGGGTTGGAGTGTGTGTTGTTGGCGGAGGAAATGCCTGGAATGGGGCATGAAGGGCTACTGAAACTCTCCTAATGTTCTGCTTCTTAATTCTGACGATGGTTACATAAGTGTGCTCACATTGTGAAAATTCACTGATCTGCACACTTATATTGGTGCACTTTTCTGTGTGTATGCTACACTTCAGTAAAAAGTTTATGGTTTGTGCTCCCCAATTATCTGTTCTCCTTGCATGCTTTGCTCTTACGTTCTTGTCACACTTTATTTATCATCTATTTTCCCACTAGCACAAATGTTCTACATAGTCTATATTGATTTTTTGTTTGTTTGTTATGTTCACTGTTGTAGTTGCAGCACATAAAAACATCTCTAGCACATAGTAGGCATTTAAAACATATGTATAAATGAATGAATGAATGAATAAACGAATGAATGAATGAATGAATAAATAAATAAGAAAAAACACTGGCTACAAGTTGAATGAGTTATAAAGAAAATGAGAAAGATATAAAGCAGATTAAGAGTAAAAGCATTGGTTTAACATTAATTCACAGAGAGTTAAGATATGTATTTACATAGCTACTTAACAATGTTTTGGTCTAAATATTATTTAAAAAATGTTTAGTGATGGACAAATCCATATACTGAATATAATTTAGTAAATGGAAAAATCTTCTTTTAAGGACAAGTTTTGGCAGGTGTGGGTAGCACACTTGCTTAAGATTAAACTTTGCTCCTGCAAACAGTTGCCCAAAAGCACATGACACTTTTCTGATCGGTTTCACTTTCTAGCCAATTCGGTCACAGGGCAAGACCTAGATTGAAAAACCATTAGGATCAAGTATTTTTAGGCCTCTTTAATATAGCTGAACCTTCTTGCTTAATGAAAGTATTTAAACATTTTAATCACTTATCATCAAGCCTAAAATTTCCTAATTGTTTTTATGTTTAAATATTGAAAATTTTTATGCATCTGACCTGATAAAGCATAAATCTATGGGCAATAGCAAGAGAGGGAAAAGCATGAAGAAATGGGGATTAAACATGGGATGTGTCAAGATAATGAGGGCATAGGATGGTCAAATATGAACAGACAGGACACATAAGAAAATGAATATCCACTTAATAAACTGAATGTGATGAATTTATTTACTTTGGCTTGCATTCTTTCTTGAGAAATTATTTTATCAAAGAACTTCCTTAGTAATTAACATTAATAATTAAATATTATATAATATTCAAGATAAATTTACTTAGAACATAAATTAAACTATTTTATTAATAAATTGAAAAGATAAAGAACATCATAATATAGTCCTTTATTATATTCTAAAATAGCTAAAAGTAACATTTAGAAGTACCTTCTAGAAGGCATAGACTGTACTAATTGCCTGGATGCACTTATTGTTTTATAATTTTATAACTGTTGTTTTATAATTTTATAACTGTTATTTTATACATCAGTGTTCAGCCTTACTGCAACACTATGTGGTAAATTTTATCATATCTATCTGAGAGATGGAAAGGGGACTCTAAGAGAGTTAATGACCACCCATGGTCACACAGACTGGAAGTGGCACAATTAAGATTTCAATCTGAGACAGATGGTCTGTAATCTTAACTTCTCTTACAATACTGTTCTGAAAGAGAAATCATATACATCAATTCAAAACAATATTCTAGATCTTAGTGTGACCTGGCTCAAAACTTTTTCTTGTACTCAACAAACAAGAAAAACACAAGAGCACTTTTAACTAAAAGTGAAGAGTTTGAAGATATGGAGAAAATTAAAAACAAACAACTACATATATAGTCTTATGCTAATAAATTAAAATTGTAATATAATACATGATTTTTGAAAAAATATATGTTATATAAATTATCAAAATTGAATAAAGAGGACTTCTGGTTTCCACCAATGCATCCAAGGAGCTTAAGTTCCCACACTGTCCTAACAACAGTAAAAGCTGAACAGACTGAGAAATCAACCTCTTCTTGGATCTGTAAGAGAGCTAAGTACACAGGGCAAACTACTGCTCCCAAGACTGGAGAGACAGACAGGCCAACACAGGGAGTCATGGCTTCCAGGAGCGGAGCCTCATGAGTGGAAACCAGCAGGAACCAGTGCTGGGGTGGGAAAATCTGAACTGGCATGGATAAATTGCTGGAGGCTCAGTGTGGAAAGTCAGAATTAAAAACTACGGAGGACCCAGTCATAGAAGAGTCCCTACAGTTTTTTGAGTTTTACCTCAACCAGGAGATCAATCAGATTATCACAGGAAAATATTGGAGAAACATCCCCTCATGCTTTAAGCAAGGGGAAGATCTATTTTGAAACACACCAGAACATTCTGTTGTCTTTTGTTCATTTCTTTCTTTCTTTTTTCTTTTATTTTTCCCTCCCCTCCTCTCCCCTCTCCTCCCCTCCCCTCCCCTCCCCTCCCCTTCCCTTCCCTTCTGCCTACCCTCAGGAAAAACTAGTTAACCAGGGCCTAATCTGCTAGGATATTATCAGATCATAACTGATATGGGAAAAGAAAATAGCTAACGTCAATCCATTGTATTCTGATTCACCTAAAAGGTTACAGAAAAATTGAGAAACACTTTTGGTTTTCACAGTCCAGCGGCACAGGCTCACTAAAGACTGAGACCTAATCACAGAACTATAGAAATTTCTCCCCTGACCCCTGCCCCACCTTACCTCTACATTACTAAATACCTATGTACAGCAGTTCCTTTTATCTAGCACATTATGTACAACTAACATAAAAAAAACAAGACATACTAAAAGACAAAAACACAGTTTTGTGTGTGTGTGTGTGTGTGACAGAGCAAGCATGAGAACCAAATGTGGCAGGGATGTTGAAATTGTCTAACCAGGAATTTAAAACAACTATGATTAATATGCTAGGGCTCTAATGGGTAAAGTAGACAGCATGCAAAAACAGATGGGCAATGTAAGTAAGAAGAAGAAATTCTAAGAAAGCACCAAGAATAAATTCTAGAGATCAAAATCATGTAACAGAAATGAAGAATGCCTTTGATGAACTTATTAGTAGTATGATTGCACAGAGTTGAGGAAAGATTCTCTGAACTTGGGGATGTATCTATAACAAACTTCAAAACAGAAAAGGCAAGAGAACACAAACTGAAAAAAAAAAGAGAATAGCCAAGGGCTTTACAGCAAAAGGTATAAGATATGCGTAATGGGAATAAGGATAAGAAAGACAGACAGGAACAGAAGAAATATTTGAAGTAATACTGACTAAAAAATTCTCCAAGTTAATGTCAGATATGAAACCACAGACTTAGGAGGCTCAGAGAATAGCAGGCAGAAAAAATGCCAAAAAGACAACATCTAGGCATATCATTTTCAAACTACACAAAATCATGATAAAGAAAACTCCTGAAAAAAAGCCATAGGAAATAAGCACTTTACCTATGGAAGAAAAAAGGTAGGAATTACATGCAACTTCTCAGAAATCCTGCAAGAAAGAAGAGAATGGAGTGGAATATTTAAAACATTGAGCAAAAAAACCCATCAACCTAGAATTTTGTACCATGAAAATTTATTTTTCAAAAGTGAGAGAGAAATGAAGACTTTCTCAGACAAACAAAAATTTGTTGCCAGTATACATGTCTTGTAAGAATTGTTAAAAGAAGTTCTTCAGAGAGAAGGAAAGTGATACAGATAACAAAACTCAGATCTATATAAACAAAGAATGAGCATTAGAAAAGTAACAAATGAAGGTAAAACAAAAAGTTAATTTTTCTTATTCTTAATTGATCTGGAAAATAACATTTTCTGAAAATAATAACAATGTATGTGCTTAGGTATGCCTATATATGTCTTATGTGTGTATATATGTCTTATGTGTGTATATATGTGTCTGTGTGTGTGTGTGTGCACATGCTGCTTATGTATGCCTATATATAAGTCAAATAGATGGACCACAAAGATTCAAGGAATGGGAGGGAGGAATTAGAATTATTTTTTATTAACAACTACTCATACTACCTATTAAGATATGTAGTGTTATATTTAATGTAAATGTGGATTAGTTATAAATGTATTGCAAACTCTAGGGCAACCACCAAAACAAAGTATAACTGATATGATAAAAAATAAAAAATGGAATCACAAAATGCTCAATTGAAACCCCAGGAAGCAGAAAAAGAGCAGAGAACAGAAACAGAAACAAAGAACAAGGGAAGCAAATAGAAAACAGTAAAAAATATGATATATATTTATCCAAGTACATCAAGAATCACTTTGAACATCAGTGTTCTAAATGTACCAATAAAAAGACATATTTTTCAGAGTGGATCAAAAAACATAACCCAAATGTATGTGTATTAGTCCATTTTCATGGCTATAAAGAACTTCCCTGAGTGAGTAATTTATAAAGGAAGGAGGTTTAACTGACTCATAGTTCTGCATGGTTGAGGAGGCCTCAGGAAACTTACAATCATGGTGGAAGGGGAAGCAGGTAACTTTTACAAGGCAGCAGAAGAGAGACCTTGTGAAAGAGTAACTGTCAAACACATAAAACCATCAGATCTCATGAGAACTCACTCAGTATCAGAAAACAGCATGGGTAAACCACCCCCATGATCCAATTGTTCGCCTCCCTCGATATGTGGGGATTACAATTCGAGGTGAGATTTGGGTAGGGACACAGAGCAAAACTGTATCATTATGTTATCTATAAAATTGAATAAAAAATTCAAATAGTCAAGAACTAGAAAAAATATAAAGTATCAAAGAATGTACTGATATTAATATATTTTGAATTAAAATTTTGCTACACTACATAATTAGTTTTAATTATGTTTAGATGACTTAGTAGACAAGTGTATCAGGAGTCATAATCTTTGGCCTGTGAGAAAAATCTGACTCATTGCTTGTATTTATAAGTAACATTTTATTAAAACATAGTCATGCTCACTCATTTATGAATTTGCCCTGCAGCTTTTGTGCAACAATGGTAGAACTGGATAATTTCAACAGAGAGCGTGTTGCCCATAAAGCCTATATTTCCTATCTGTCTTTTTAGAGAAAAGCTTTTTTTGGCCTCTGAGCCATATTATTTACAAGTAATATTAAAACATGCAGCATGATATATAATAAAATATGAATGACACTAATGTTTAGCAATTGGGGAATTTCAAATAATATGGTAAATCTGAACAATGAAAATTGATATAGTTGTTAAAATAATGTTTCCAGAAACTGTTTATATTATATATATATATATATATATATATATATATATAAATCTAAGTGAAAAAAAAGGATACAAAACTATGTACCAGTTATTTTCAGTGAAGAGATGAATTGCTTTAAGGCAAAAAATTTTATTAGGGGAAACACAGCAAATGCATAATTTTAAACTGTTATCATACAGTAACATAGTTGCAAAACTTATTAAAAAATTGAAATTACAAAAAGCAAATCACTAGCATAATGGGAAAATTTAACATGTTTCTCTTTCCATAACCATTAACAGAATAAAATATAGTAATGATACAGATTTCAGCAACAAAATTAACAAATACAATACAATAGACATACACAGCACCAAGCATTCAACAATCAGAAAGGACAATTGTTTTCTAAGCAAAAATGTTACATTTATAAAAATCGATCATATAATATGAAATAAATGAACTACATTAAATTAATAATTGTAATAAGAATAACTAAAATAATAGTAAAATTTACTGAGCACTACCTATATCCAGCCTATTTGCTAAGAGTTTGCATTCAAGACCCTCACACGAATCTTATGTTATAGATACTAAAATTATCATTTTCCTTATATTATACAACTGGGGTAGAAAAATTAAGAAACTAACCCAATATTAATTTTGATAGACAACCAAGTAGTATGTTTGATATTTGGACCTAATTTGAGTCTAGACTTCATGCTGTTTATCACCTATCACCTAAATGGGTATATCAGTGCAATAAATACAATTATAATGGGGTTGTTAAAAATCTACAGACATGAATTCAGCTTCTGAGAGAAAAGGAGATGTACTTTTCTCTGTTTCTTGGGCTAAGTACAACTAAAGATCCTGGACATTACACATCAAACAAACAAGCAAAATACTTTTAAAGGTAGAGAAAAGAGGACAAGTCAGCTATAGACTTTGGGACCCATGTTGAACAAAGTGGTGAGTTCCTTATGTTTTATTTTTACTCCATGTATCCAAGATTCAGAGCTGAAGAAGCAGATTTGGAATATCAGAAAAAGCAAAATACATTCTAAGCAAAAATATTGGTCAACACAATAGACTATCATTTTTCTCTTGGGTTTTCTAAATTGTTTGATTATTGAAGCAAAATTATAATAAAACCATATTTTGTGGTTCTAAATATATAGAGAGGAAATATATAATACAATTATATTATAAAATAAAGTGGTTAAAGATATGTAGAGGGAGGTAAGATTTGTATACTTCACTCAGTTTGAAAAATTGAGGACACCAGTAGTCTGTGATTATGTATAACTTATCTATATGGATTTCTATATCTATTTACCAAAACCTACAATAACCACTAAAAATCCTATACAAAGATACACACCCCAAAACACTATAAATGAATCAGAATGAAATCTAATAAAATGTATAAGCAATCCACAGGAAGGCAGAAAAAGCACAACAGAAAACAACAAAATAAACCCAAACAGAAACAGCAAACAGTGTATTCATTAGAAAAGGAAAAAAGTTTCAAATGAATAAACGGAGTTTCTACCTCAAGACTTGAGAAAATCAAGAGCAGAATGAATCCCAATCAAACAGATGGAAAATAATAAAATGAAGAGCAGAAATCAATGACATTGAAAATAGGGAAACAACAGGGGATGTCAATGAAATAAAAAAGTCTTGCTATTTGAGAAGATTGATAAAACTGACAAAACTCTTGTATTAAGTGAAAAAGAAGACACAAAAGCCAATATCAGAAAAGGAACAGGAAATATAATTACAGATGCTGAAGACATTAAAAAGTTATTAAGAGAGTACTAAGAACAACTCTACATACATAAATTTGACAATTTTGATAAAATGACTGATTTCTCAAAAATTATAAGCTACCACAATTCATTCAATTTGAAATAGATAATTTGAATAGCACTGTAAATATTAAGGAAATTCTCTCGGATCCAAGATGGCCGATTAGGAGCAGCTGAGGATTGCAGCTCCCAGTGAAAGCGTGGAGGCCGCTGCAGGTGATCCCCAGGCAAGCAGGGCCAGGAGTGGACCTCAGCAGTCCTACAGCAGAGGGGCCAGACTGTTAGAAGGAAAACTAAGAAACAGAAAGAAATAACTTCATCGTCCACAAACTGGACATCCAGTGAG
>PVKV010035309.1:0-16731 GCA_004027835.1 Alouatta palliata
GCTCCTTGGAGTCACAGGTCGGGGGCACGTGTGTGACCACCTGGAGCTCCTTGGAGTCACAGGTCGGGGGCACGTGTGTGACCACCTGGAGCTCCTTGGAGTCACAGGTCGGGGGCACGTGTGTGACCACCTGGAGCTCCTTGGAGTCATAGGTCGGGGGCATGTGTGAGCCTCTGAGAGCCTTTCTGGGGGCGACTCCTGCCTGTTGGTGCTTTTAGCACCTCCAGGAGGGATCCTGGCGCGGGTGGTGGCAGTGCCTTGGGCCCAGTGGTTGGTCAGGGTGGACTTGAGGAGGGCAGGGAAGTGGTCTCCAGCAAGACCTGGAGGATGTCGGGTTTGTGAAGCAGGAAGGGGCGAAGCTCCGGGTTCCTCTGTTTGAGTGGCGTGACTCTCTCCGTCCCATGTTCTGATGTTTGGGGCAGGGACTGGAGGGGCAGGGACTGAAGAGGGATTTGTTGGTGGGTCCTCTGGGCCGGGGCTCCCCTGACTCTTCTCTCTTCCTACAGGGTGCCGGGGGGGGCAATGGCACTGCAGCTCTGGGCCCTGACCCTGCTGGGCCTGCTGGGCACGGGTGCCAGCCTGCGACCCCGCAAACCGGACTTCTTCCGCAGCGAGAAAGAGCTGAACCACCTGGCTGTGGATGAGGCCTCGGGCGTGGTGTACGTGGGGGCGGTGAACGCCCTCTACCAGCTGGATGCCAAGCTGCAGCTGGAGCAGCAGGTGTCCACGGGCCCGGCCCTGGACAGCAAGAAGTGCACGCCGCCCATCGAGCCCAGCCAGTGCCACGAAGCCGAGATGACCGACAACGTCAACCAGCTGCTGCTGCTCGACCCTCCCCGGAAGCGCCTGGTGGAGTGCGGCAGCCTCTTCAAGGGTATCTGCGCCCTGCGTGGCCTGAGCAACATCTCCGAGCGCCTGTTCTACGAAGACAGCGGTGGCGAGAAGTCTTTCGTGGCCAGCAACGATGAGGGCGTGGCCACGGTGGGGCTCGTCAGCTCCACGGGTCCCGGCGGCGACCGCGTGCTCTTTGTGGGCAAAGGCAACGGGCCGCACGACAACGGCATCATCGTGAGCACCCGGCTGCTCGACCGGACTGACAGCAGGGAGGCGTTCGAAGCCTACACGGACCACGCCACCTACAAAGCTGGCTACCTGTCCACCAACACGCAGCAGTTTGTGGCCGCCTTCGAGGACGGCCCCTACGTTTTCTTTGTCTTCAACCAGCAGGACAAGCACCCGGCCCGGAACCGCACGCTGCTGGCCCGCATGTGCAGACAGGACCCCAACTACTACTCCTACCTGGAGATGGACCTGCAGTGCCAGGACCCCGACCCCAAGGCCGCCGCCTTCGGCACCTGCCTGGCCGCCTCCGTGGCCGCGCCCGGCTCTGGCAGGGTGCTGTATGCCGTCTTCAGCAGGGATGCCCGGAGCCCTGGGGGCCCTGGCGCGGGCCTCTGCCTGTTCCCGCTGGATGAGGTGCACGACAAGATGGAGGCCAACCGCAACACCTGCTACACGAGCACCCGGGAGGCAGCCAGGGACATCTTCTACAAGCCCTTCCACGGCGAGATCGAGTGCGGCGGCCACTCGCCGGTACGGGCCCTTGTGTGTCCTCGCAGGGCTCGGGCCTCGGGCATCCACGTGTGGATTTTTGTGTCCTAGCCTGCCTGCGAGTGAGCGGTGTGGCCACGGTGGGCGGTTGCATGGGTGGGTGCCGGGTCTCAGCGCCATTCGTGCCGGTGCCAGTCCCAGGCCCGTTCCAGGGACTAGGGCACACAGCAGTGAGCGTGGCGGGGCTCCCTGCCACGTGGGCCCTGTTCTGGGGGTGTGTGTGGGGCCGCATGTGCCTGAGGGAAGGGAAGGACCTGGCCCGTCTTGGAACCTAAGTGGGGAAGGCCCTCCAGGGCAGGGGTCTGCCTGCCATTCACACGCAGCGGTCCGCAGGGCTCCAGTCAGAACTTCCTGTGTGGCTCGGAGCACCTGCCCTACCCTCTGGGCAGCCGTGACGGGCTCACAGCCACAGCCGTGCTGCAGCGTGGGGGCCTGAACCTGACGGCCGTGACGGTCACCGCTGAGAACAACCATACTGTCGCTTTTCTGGGCACCTCTGACGGCCGGATCCTCAAGGTTTGGCCCGGGCTGGGGCAGGGAGGCTCCGGAGGGCCGGTCATTGCACAAGGACCCTGCCCTCACCAGCCTGCCCTCCGGCACACAGGTGTACCTTGCCTCAAATGGCACCTCCTCCGAGTATGACTCTGTCCTTGTGGAGATCAACAAGAGAGTCAAGCGTGACCTGGTGCTGTCCGGAGACCTGGCCATCCTGTATGCCATGACCCAGGACAAGGTGAGCCCCACACAGCCCCGGAGGTCACTCCAGGCCAAGTGTACCCAGTCGTTGCACCCCAGGCCTTTATGACAGGCCTAGGGTTTGGAGGAAGATGGGGTGCTGCAGAGCTGGGCCAGGCCTTTTCTTCTTTGGCTGGGTGGGGTCCTGGACAATGTCTCCATCCTGTGTCTCTCTGATGCTGCCCCGTTTCTGCTGCTCTTTCTGTCTGTCCTGTGTCTCCACCACGTCTGTCCCTCTGGCCCCACCTTTGCCCTGTCCTGATGGAAGGGCCCCGTTGGTGTCTGAGGGGTGTTTCTGAGGGTGGATGAGAGGAGGGTCCCTGCACAATCTCTGTAAGCTCAGTCAGTGGGGGACACGGGCCTGGGCCCCAAGCTTGTGGGGGCATTGGTGCAGGAGCCCCTTAGGCTGGCCCTAGGAGGACCCCTCAGAGGGAGCCAGTGCACAGGACCGAAGCTGCCCCAGGGAGACACCACAGCCGAGACCTCCAGGCTTCCTTGGGCCCCCATCGGGTCCTGGGCCTGGCAGGGGCACCGGCCATGGCCACGCAGAGCCAGAAGTGTTTCATAACAAGCCTGAGGTGTCCGAGGCTTTCGAGGCCCCAGGACGAGGCTGGGTCAAGCTGGCTCTCTGGGGGCATCTGTGGTGCGTGAGAGGCCCGTGCTGCGTCTGCTGTGGTCCTGCTTACGGCCTTGCTGCCCCAGGTGTTCCGGTTCCCGGTGCAGGAGTGCCTGAGCTACCCGACCTGCACCCAGTGCCGTGACTCGAAGGACCCGTACTGCGGCTGGTGTGTCGTCGAGGGCCGGTGAGCGCCTGGGGGCTCTGGACACAGCTGCCTCTGGGATCCTGGAGGGTCATGGCCTGGGTTGGGGGGCACACTGCACTGTCCTGGGAGAGCGAGACCCCACCTGGGCTGAGGGGTCCTAATGCTGAGGCCGCCCCCTGCCCCTGCAGATGCACCCGGAAGGCCGAGTGCCCGAGGGCTGAGGAGGCCAGCCACTGGCTGTGGAGCCGGAGCAAGTCCTGTGTGGCCATCACCAGTGCCCAGCCACAGAACATGAGCCGGCGGGCCCAGGGGGAGGTGCGTGGTGGGGCTGAGGCTGGGTCAGGTGGGGGCTCCCCCAGGCTGGGAACTGTTGGGACAGTCAGGGGAGGGTCCACCTCTCCCCCGCCTGGGCTCTGGGCACTGAGCCTTAGGGATGGAGCCTGCCCTCCATTGGCCCCCTGGACCCCTGTGACCTGGCAGGTAGAGGTGGACTTGCCCCTATCCAGGGTGGATGCAGGCCCTGTCCCAGGATTTGCTAGGGGCCTGTCTTGGAAGATGCAGAGTTGGGGTTCTGGAGGCTCCTCTGGGATGTGCGCCCAGACACGCAGAGGTTACTCACTGGCAAGCGGGCGGACAGGACTCAGTGGTCCGGTGTGAGCCGCATGGTCCCTCCCTCAGGTGCAGCTGACTGTCAGCCCCCTTCCCGCCCTGAGTGAGGAGGACGAGTTGCTGTGCCTCTTTGGGGACTCACCGCCGCACCCTGCCCGCGTGGAGGGCAACACTGTCGTCTGCAACTCCCCAAACAGCATCCCCATCACGCCGCCAGGCCAGGGTGAGGCGCCTTCCGAGCCCCCTTCCCGGCCCCTCTGTCACTCCTGCACACGGAGCTCTGCACACACAGGCTCTCGCCTCTGCCGGTCCCTGGGTGCAGGCAGGGCACAGGCATGCTCTGCGGCCACTTGGGGGCCAGGCCTGAAGCATGTGATGGGGTTGCTGTGCCTATGGGGGAGGTTCTGGGCCCCCCAGGCTGTCCGAAGCCATGCCCCCCAGGCCTGCTTCGAGGGTGACTTGGAGGGGCAGGAGGCCCCCCCAGCCTGTTCCCTCATCGCGTCCAGAGCAGCATCCGGGTGCCAGGTGCCAGACCTCGTCATCTGGGCAGATGCCCCCACCCCTCCCTGCCCTGTCTAGCCTGAGACAGTGGGGCCATTTCCAGAGGCTGCAGGACCCACATGTGGGCCAGGGCAGGCGCCGTGCCCGTGTCTTCTGAGTTTGGGGGCAGTGGGGCCATGCAGTGACGTGGGCAGGGACCTGGCAGGTCTCACCCAGACTCCTAGGAGCCACTGTGTCCAGTGCCTGCGGGAACAGAGGGTACGAAAGCAACCCGGGCCCTGGGGAGGAAGGCAAGCCCCGCACTGGGACCGACACCCGAGCTGAGATCTGATAGCAGGTGGCCAGGCGCAGCCCAGCAGGAGCGCCCTACCCACAGACCAGGGGTCTCTACCTTAGGCCCCTCCCCAGAGGAGGCCCAGCCCGCCCTCGGCTCAGTGGCGGCCACCTGACGCCGCCCCCTCTGCTGCCTGTAGACCACGTGGCCGTGACCATCCAGCTCCTGCTCAGACAAGGCAACATCTTTCTCACGTCCTACGAGTACCCCTTCTACGACTGCCGCAAAGCCATGAGCCTGGAAGAGAACCTGCCGTGAGTGTTGCATGCTCTCGGCCCCACCCACCCCGACCCACCCCGGCCCTGCTCTCGACCCCACCCGCCGCCCACCCTGGCCCTGCTCACAGTCCTCTCTGGATGCAGTTGCATCTCCTGCGTAAGCAACCGCTGGACCTGCCAGTGGGACCTGCGCTACCATGAGTGCCGGGAGGCCTCACCCAATCCCGAGGATGGCATCATCCGTGCCCACATGGTGAGGGGCCTCGGGGCCGTGGGGGTCTGTTCAGGGCCCGGCTGCCCCTCTGTGGCCAGGCAGCATCTGACCCGACTTGCTGTCTCAGGAGGACAGCTGCCCCCAGTTCCTAGACCCCAGCCCCCTGGTGATCCCTGTGAACCATGAGACAGACGTGACCTTCCAGGGCAAGAACCTGGACACTGTGAAGGTACGGAAGGAGGGGGCGGCGGCCGGCGAGTGAAGGTGTGGAGGGAGGCTGCGTCGGGCTGGTGCTGATGGGTGGGTGGGGAGCCTGAGTTCCTCCTGTGCTCTACCCCCGACTTGGGACCCCCACATGAGGTAGAGAGCACAGGATATATAGAGGCAGAGGCCAGGAGGGAGCACCCAGGAGGGGCCTGAGTGGAGGCAGTAGAGGGGGCTGAGGGGCTGGCACAGCCTCCCGAGGACGGAGCAGTGGGGGCAGCAATGCCGGGTGGGCTGGGTGATGACCTCAGGTGTGGACATGTGGTGTAGGTGCCCCTGGGACACCCATGCAGGCTTCTTCTGCAGACACAGGCGTTTGGGCTCAGGAGGGGCTGCAGTGTCAGCTGGGATGGGAGCATCAAAGTGGGGCAGGCACGTGTGGGGCAGGGAGAGGGCTCCCACACTGTAGGCGCTGAGGAGGGCCGGGGTGCCAAGGCTTTGTGGCAGGGCGGGTGGGCCGCCTGCCCGCGGTCCTGATGGGACGGTCTGCAGGGCTCCTCCCTGCACGTGGGCAGTGACCTACTCAAGTTCAAGGAGCCAGTGAGGATGCAGGAATCGGGGACCTTCATCTTTCGGACCCCAAAGGTACAGCTCCAGGGCAGGCCAGCTCAGCCGCTGGACCCCAGGGCCCCAGATGGGGTGGGGGTCACCTCCAGGAGTGTGAGGGGAGGGGCAGCAGGGAGACTCCTGGGACCAGAGCCCAGCCAGGGGCTCGCCATGCCCTGCCCTGCTAGGGAAGCCCCTCTTCCCTCTGCCTCCTTGGGGACAGAGTGGCATAGAGCAGCATCCTTGGAGATCCTGAACTGCCCCCACCTGAAGGCCTCTCTTGCTGCCCTTGGCTGGGAAGGGACCCAGTGACCATGGTGTGGTTGTCCTTGTGACCCCCACCCTGCACCCCTCTGTGGGGGCAGGGAGTGCAGTGTGTCCCTGCGTGTTCCCCAGCTGTCCCACGATGCCAATGAGACGCTGCCCCTGCACCTGTATGTCAAGTCCTACAGCAAGAATATCGACAGCAAGCTCCACGGTGGGGCCACGGGCAGGGGATGGGAGGGTGCAGGGCATGGGGTGGGGGATAGGTAGGGGGATGGGTGGGGGGGGGTGGGGGGATGGGCGGGCACGGGGGGGTGGGTGAGGGTATGGGCGGGCACAAGGGGTGGGTAGGGGGACAGGTGGGCTCAGTGGGGAGCAGGTGGGGGGTGGACAGGGGCATGGGGGATCGGTAGGAGTATGGGAGGTGCAGTGGGGTGCAGGTGGGGGTGGGCAGGCGTGAAGGACAGGTAGGGGGAGGGGTGGGCACAGTGGGGAGCAGGCAGGGGAAGGCAGGTGCAGTGGGGAGCAGGTAGGGGGCGGGCAGGCTCGGGTGGCCATTGACTGCTGCTCTCCCCGCAGTGACTCTCTACAACTGCTCCTTTGGCCGCAGTGACTGCAGCCTGTGCCGGGCCGCTCACCCCACCTACAAGTGTGTGTGGTGTGGGGGTCAGAGCAGGTGCGTGTACGAGGCCCTCTGCAACGCCACCTCCGAGTGCCCGCCACCCGTCATCACCAGGGTGAGCCCCTTGAAGCCTGGCCCACGCCGCCCACGAGCCTGGCCCAAGCCCCTGCTCACTGGCTCTGTGGTTTCAGATCCAGCCTGAGACGGGCCCCCTGGGCGGGGGCATCCGTGTCACCATCCTGGGGTCCAATTTGGGCGTCCGAGCAGAGGACATCCAGAGGATCTCCGTGGCTGGCCGGAACTGCACCTTTCAGCCAGAAGGTTACTCCGTGTCTACTCGGTAAGTGGACGGCCCTGGGCCCGTCAGCCGGGTCAGTACCCACGCCGGGGTTCTGGGTGACTGTGTGGGTGGAGAGGCTGAGGAGTGAGGGTGTCAGGAAGCGGGGTGGGTCCGGGAGGGCCTGGGCCACCCTGCCTGTCATCCGCCAGGATTGTGTGTGTGATCGAGGCTGCAGAGGCGCCCTTAACTGGGGGTGTCGAGGTGGATGTCCTCGGGAAACTGGGTCGTTCGCCTCCCGATGTCCAGTTCACCTTCCAAGTAAGTGCCTGGCTTTGGGGACCTGTCCTGTAGCTGCCGAACCCGGGAGAGGGCTCTGCCCGCCGCCTCCCCACCAGAGTTACTGTCCAGCCCAGGACCGAGGGTGTCCTGAGCCCTGTCCTCACCCAAGTGCCCCTGCGGCTCTTTCAGCAGCCCCAGCCTCTCAGTGTGGAGCCGCAGGAGGGACCGCAGGCGGGTGGCACCATGCTCACTATCCACGGCACCCACCTGGACACGGGCTCCCAGGAGGATGTTCGGGTGACCCTCAGCGGCGTCCCGTGTAAAGTGTGGGTGTCACCGCCAGCTGCTGTCTGGTTGGCCCTGGCCCTGGGTATGGAGGGGGGCACTTACTGAGACCTGTGTGGCCAAGGGGATGGCGAGGCCAGCTTGGTCAGGATGGGGCTGATCCCAGGGGAGGGGGTTGATGCAGACCAGCACCCTCCCTCCCCCAGGACAAAGTTTGGGGCGCAGCTCCAGTGTGTCACCGGCCCCCAGGCGACACGGGGCCAGATGCCCCTGGAGGTCTCCTACGGGGGCTCCCCTGTGCCCAGCTCCGGCATCATCTTCACCTACCGTGAAAACCCAGTACTGCGAGCCTTTGAGCCGCTGCGAAGCTTTGCCAGGTGAGGCTGGTGCCCCGCCCCTTGGTCCCCTGTGGGGAGGAGGGGAGCCACCCTCTCTGCTCCCCACACCCACACACCCAGCTTCCTCTTCTGTGCTCTCGGCTGACTTCACTGAAAGGAATGTGGTGGGGCTGGTCTGCACAGCGGGAGGAGGCCTCCTGAAAACCTCACTGCACCCCAGATCTGCTTCCTCTTAGAAACCAGATGGGCACACCTCGGGCTCCATGTTCACCGGGCCCCGCGTGCCCCCCTGCCCACTTGCGGCACAGTCTTGAGCCCAGCGCGGCCCATCGTGTTGCCCCTTTGCCCCCCAAGCCCCGCACGTGCACCTGGAAGCCCTGCGCGGCCTGAGCCAGGGTGGGTGGGGGTGGGAGGGCAGCGCCTGCAGGGACCACCCCTGCCAGCTGAGCCCACAGAGGCACTGCCCTCCCCAGCGGTGGCCGAAGCATCAACGTCACGGGTCAGGGCTTCAGCCTGATCCAGAGGTTCGCCATGGTGGTCATCGCAGAACCCCTGCAGTCCTGGCAGCCCCCGCGGGAGGCCGAAACCCTGCAGCCCGTGACGGTCAGTCCTGGTGCAGGCTGGGGCTCCGCTCTGGCGCCAGCCGACGGGGACGTGCCCGGGAAGGGCGGGGCCGCACCCGTGGTCTCATGGCCGGGACTTGTCTGCAGGTGGTGGGCACGGACTACGTGCTCCACAATGACACCAAGGTGGTCTTCCTGTCCCCGGCTGTCCCCGAGGAGCCCGAGGCCTACAACCTCACGGCGCTGATAGAGATGGACGGGCACCGTGCCCTGCTCAGGACAGAGGCCGGGGCCTTCGAGTATGTGCCCGACCCCACCTTCGAGAACTTCACGGGTGGCGTGAAGAAGCAGGTCAACAAGCTCATCCACGCCCGGGTGAGGATGCCGCAGCCACGGGGGCTGGGTCCCGCTGGGGTCTGGGCCGTGCCGGGCCACGTGTCCCCGGTTCCCTCCTGCTCACCCTGACCTCTGCCCGCTCCCCAGGGCACCAACCTGAACAAGGCCATGACGCTGCAGGAAGCCGAGGCGTTTGTGGGTGCCGAGCGCTGCACCATGAAGACGCTGACGGAGACCGACCTGTACTGCGAGCCCCCGGAGGTGCAGCCCCCGCCGAAGCGGCGGCAGAAGCGAGACACCACTCACAACCTGCCCGAGTTCATTGTGCGTGAGCGGCGGTGGGCGGGGGGTGCCCCCACGGGACCGAGCTGAACCCGGCCCCCCACACAGGTGAAGTTCGGCTCTCGAGAGTGGGTGCTGGGCCGTGTGGAGTACGACACGCGGGTGAGCGACGTGCCGCTCGGCCTCATCCTGCCGCTGGTCGTCGTGCCCATGGTGGTCGTCATTGCGGTGTCCGTCTACTGCTACTGGTGAGCCCGCCCCGTGCCTGACCTGCCGCCCTGCACAGGCAGGCGTGTAGATCCACGTCCTCATCCGGGCAGCTGAGGGGCCGGCCGGGCAGCACCCAGGAGTCTCCCTGCGCCCCGCAGGAGGAAGAGCCAGCAGGCTGAGCGCGAGTACGAGAAGATCAAGTCCCAGCTGGAGGGCCTGGAGGAGAGCGTGCGTGACCGCTGCAAGAAGGAATTCACAGGTAGGGGCGGCTCAGGGGCAGGCGCCCGGGCACGTCCTGGGGCAGGAATGCTGTGTGTGGCAGGGGTCAGGGTCCCAGGTGGCCAGGGACGTCTCACGTCAGCCTCCCCCCAGACCTGATGATCGAGATGGAGGACCAGACCAACGACGTGCACGAGGCCGGGATCCCCGTGCTGGACTACAAGACCTACACCGACCGCGTCTTCTTCCTGCCCTCCAAGGATGGCGACAAGGACGTGATGATCACCGGCAAGCTGGACATCCCCGAGCCGCGGCGGCAAGTGGTGGAGCAGGCCCTCTACCAGTTCTCCAACCTGCTGAACAGCAAGTCCTTCCTCATCAACGTGAGCCCGGGAGGCGGCGGGCCGGAGGGCGGGCGGGAGGGCGCACCGGCGGCGCTGGGCGGGCTCTGACCGCCGGCCCCTACAGTTCATCCACACCCTGGAGAACCAGCGGGAGTTCTCGGCCCGAGCCAAGGTCTACTTTGCGTCCCTGCTGACGGTGGCGCTGCACGGGAAGCTGGAGTACTACACGGACATCATGCGCACCCTCTTCCTGGAGCTCCTGGAGCAGTATGTGGTGGCCAAGAACCCCAAGCTGATGCTCCGCAGGTGCTCACGAGTGGGGCCACAGGCGGGGTGGCCGCAGGGGCTCGAGGGCTGGTGGTGGGTGGCACGGAGGCCTGTCGGGCACCCAGGAGCTGGCAGGTGCCAGCCAGCACTGGTGGGGGGCAGCCTAGGGGTGGTGTCCCTGGCGGCAAACGCAAAGCCAGACTCCAGCCCTTCCTGCCCAGTGGTTTCAGCTGGTCACGTCATTAGCCCGCTGCAGACCAGGAAAAAGGTGGCAGTCCCAGGAGGGCTGGAGCTGCCACCAGGCAGTCCTCGCTGCAGGCCACACCCCGGCCTGGATGGGGGCGAGGCTGGCCCAAGGGTGGCAGGTACTTGGAGGAACTTGTTGGGGCTCAGGAGTGCTAGGGCGTCACTCGGTACAAGGCCTCCCGGCACCCCCAGGTCTGAAACGGTGGTGGAGAGGATGTTATCTAACTGGATGTCCATCTGCCTGTACCAGCATCTGAAGGTGGGTCCCGCCCAACCTCGGCCGGGGTTGACGGGCAAGGCAGACTGGTGCCATCCCCTTCAGTGTCCACCTGTCCGTGCAGCGCCTTGCGGGGGGCCTGCCCGGACAGCTTCGCTTCCTGTCCCTGACACCACCAGCCCCATCCATGCCTCTGACTAGGCCTTGGGCGGCCCCTTACAGGCCCCAAGCCCCCTGACTTCCCAGCCTCCCCTCTGTGTTACCCCAGGACAGTGCTGGCGAGCCCCTGTACAAGCTCTTCAAGGCCATCAAACATCAGGTGGAAAAGGGCCCTGTGGACGCAGTGCAGAAGAAGGCCAAGTACACCCTCAATGACACGGGGCTGCTGGGGGACGACGTGGAGTATGCACCCCTGGTGAGCTCCTGGGGCAGACGGGGGCCGTTATGGGCTCCTCGGACCTGGGCTAAGGAGCTCGGGCATCCCTGGCTGTAGATGGGACCCACAGGCCAGAGCCGTCCCCCTCCTGTGTGGATTCAAGTAGAGCCAGCTCTCTGTGCTCGGGGAGGGCCTGGGTGCTCATGGGTGCGGGCCCTGAGTCAGCTCTTCCTGGGTGCCCCTGCCTCCTGCAGGGCATGTGAGGGGCCTGGTGTCCTGTGTTCTGTGCACGAGTGACTGGATCCTGTGCACGTGACATATGCATGTGCTTCTGTGAGCTTGCACGATAGCCTGAGTGAGCAGTTCTGAGCTGTCCCCGCTTTCACGTGACGTACGCATGTGCTTCCGTGAGCTTGCACGATAGCCTGAGTGAGCAGTTCTGAGCTGTCCCCGCTTTCACGTGACGTACGCATGTGCTTCCGTGAGCTTGCACGATAGCCTGAGTGAGCAGTTCTGAGCTGGCCCCACTTTCCGTCCTACTGAGTGGAGCAGGCAGGGGAAGGGCAGAGTGTGGTCATCTCGGAAGCCTCGGGGGCTCAGAGCTCGGCCGGCCCGGGCCTGCCGCCTGAGCGTGCCTCTGTGGTGGGCAGAGTGGCTCCTGCTTGGTGCAGGTGAGAGCAAGGGCCTCTCCCCTCGGGCTTCATCCGGTGTTTCCTGCAGACGGTGAGTGTGATCGTGCAGGACGAGGGAGCCGACGCCATCCCGGTCAAGGTCCTGAACTGCGACACCATCTCCCAGGTCAAGGAGAAGATCATTGACCAGGTGTATCGCGGGCAGCCCTGCTCCTGCTGGCCGAGGCCAGACAGTGTGGTCCTCGGTGAGTGCCAGCCACTGCCTGTCTGCACGCAGGCACACGTGTGCCCGGCCCATGTCCTGTGGCAGGTCCTGCCTGGCCGGCTTTCTCCCTTGGGAGTGGAGGGCAGTGGGAGGAACTTGGGCAGCCTGGGTCCAAGCTGGGCTGTCTTTTCCCACAGAGTGGCGTCCGGGCTCCACAGCCCAGATCCTGTCGGACCTGGACCTGACGTCACAGCGGGAGGGCCGGTGGAAGCGTGTCAACACTCTCATGCACTATAACGTGAGTGTGTGGGCTGGGGCGGGCTAGAACCGGGCATCCGGGGGCAGGGTCCCCTCTCACTGCTGTGTTCCCCAGGTCCGGGACGGAGCCACCCTCATCCTGTCCAAGGTGGGGGTCTCCCAGCAGCCAGAGGACAGCCAGCCGGACCTGCCTGGGGAGCGTGAGTCTATCCCTCTTGTGCATTTCCTTCCAGCCCCTGGAGGTCGGCACAGACCATGTCCGCCCTTGGCACATGCACTCCTGCCCACCCCGACCTCCAGTGCTGCCTTGGGGCACAGGTATGGGAGGTACCTGAAAGCCCCTCTGGGGAGGTGGCCCAGTGGCTGTGGCCGAGGCCCCGCCCTCCCGCCACCACCCAGGGGAGCTGTGCATGTCCCTGTGGGGGTCCCTCAGCACCCGCTCCCCACAGGCCATGCCCTGCTGGAGGAGGAGAACCGGGTGTGGCACCTGGTTCGGCCGGCCGAAGAGGTGGACGAGGGCAAGTCCAAGCGAGGCAGCGTGAAGGAGAAGGAGCGGACTAAGGCCATTACCGAGATCTACCTGACAAGGCTGCTCTCGGTCAAGGTGGGCCGCTGTGGGCACGTGGGCTGGCTCCACGAGCCGCTGCCATGGTGCCATGCTGAGCTCCTCTCCCCACAGGGCACGCTGCAGCAGTTTGTGGACAACTTCTTTCACAGCGTGCTTGCGCCTGGGCACGCCGTGCCGCCCGCCGTCAAGTACTTCTTCGACTTCCTGGACGAGCAGGCGGAGAAGCACAACATCCAGGACGAGGACACCATTCACATCTGGAAGACCAACAGGTGGACCTCCGTACCCGCCCAGCTGGGCCCGCCTCTCACCTGAACCTCCCGCACCCACACTTCCGCCCGCCAGGCCCGCCCCGCCTCTCACTCACCTGAACCTCAGCACGTGCCCTTCGGCCCAGCCCCGACTCACTCCCCTCTGCTCTGCCTCAGCTTACCGCTCCGGTTCTGGGTGAACATCCTCAAGAACCCCCACTTCATCTTTGATGTGCACGTCCACGAGGTGGTGGACGCCTCGCTGTCAGTCATTGCGCAGACCTTCATGGACGCCTGCACGCGCACGGAGCACAAGCTGAGCCGTGTGAGTGGGGCGGGGGCAGTTCTGGGGCAGGGAGGACCTTGTCTCAGGTGTAGATTTTTACATCTTGGGCCTGAGCCCTGGATGTAGGGGGTGGAGGGTGGCCGAGGCTGGGGGCCAGAGGAGTCTGGGGCAGAGCCTGGGAGATTATGACACCCCTCTCTCCTCCTGAGACCTGTATGTAAGCAGAGAAACTAAGTGTTGACGCTCGGTGCCACAAAGAAAAATCAGCACTGAGACGAAGGATTTTTTGTAGCAACGCAAATTTCACTTCCTGGACTGCAGGAAGGGTACCCTCACTAGCCATCTTACCACGAGAGTACGGTGAACAAAGGAACACCCACAAATTCACTCCTCATGCATTTGGGGTCGTCCTTACTGCTGTGTCTGGTCTCCAGTGGCTGGAGCCAGACCTCACAATCTAAACTAAAACTCGATTGGCTAACAACTTAAAACTGTTCTAAACAGATAAAAGCAGTGGAGAGCTGGGACATGCCTGTGAGCACATCCAGCACAGATATTTTGGTTAAAGTACAAGGACATAGAATGTACTACGTGCCTGTAAGCATGGCGTGTCTAACAGCTACATAGGCTAGGCATTAACAAAGTTATTAGCACACTTATTCTTTAACAGGAAAGGAAACTTTTAAAAGGAACTTTTCTACTTTCCACACTTTTACTACAAATTACAAAATACATAGTTTTTCCTTTTAGACGTTGTCTCGCTCCGTCAGGCTGGAGTGCAGTGGCACAGTCTCAGCTCACTGCAACCTCCGCCTCCTGATTCAAGCAATTCTCCTACCTCAGCCTCCTTAGTAGTTGGGACTACAGGCATGCACCACCACACCTGGCTCATTTTTGTATTTTTAGTAGAGGTGGGGTTTTGCCATGTTGGCCAGGCTGGTCTTGAGTCCCTGACATCAGGTGATCCACCCGCCTCTGCCTCCCAAAGTGCTAGGATTACAGGCATGAGCCTTCTGGCCCAGCCAATAGTTTTCTTGATGAAAGTGTCAGGAGTTCTGGGCAGGGGAAGCTACCCAGGGGGACTCTGAGCTGCCCCAGCCTGGCCTCCTCACTGGGCTTTGTCCCCGACAGGACTCTCCTAGCAACAAGCTGCTGTATGCCAAGGAGATCTCCACATACAAGAAGATGGTGGAGGAGTAAGTGCCAGGTCCCCTTGCCCTCTCCCCACCCTCTGGGGGGAAGTTCAGGCCTCGGTTTATCCCACCTTGCCCTCTCTCCACCCTCTGGGGGGAGGTTCAGGCCTCGGTTTCCTCCACTCTGCCCTCTCCCCACCCTCTGGGGGGAGGTTCAGGCCTCGGTTTCCCCCACTCTGACCTCTCCCCACCCTCTGGGGGGAGGTTCAGGCCTCAGTTTCCCCCACCCTGCCCTCTCTCCACCCTCTGGGGGGAGGTTCAGGCCTGGGTTTCCCCCACTTTGCCCTCTCTCCACTCTCTGGGGGGAGGTTCAGGCCTCAGTTTCCCCCACCCTGCCCTCTTTCCACCCTCTGGGGTTAGGTTCAGGCCTCGGTTTCCCCCACTCTGCCCTCTCCCCACCCTCTGGGGGGAGGTTCAGGCCTCGGTTTCCCCCACCCTGCCCTCTCTCCACCCTCTGGGGTTAGGTTCAGGCCTCGGTTTCCCCCACCCTGCCCTCCACCCTCTGGGGGGAGGTTCAGGCCTCAGTTTCCCCCACCCTGCTCTCTCTCCACCCTCTGGGGGGAGGTTCAGGCCTCGGTTTCCCCCACCCTGCCCTCTCTCCACCCTCTGGGGTTAGGTTCAGGCCTTGGTTTCCCCACCTTGCCCTCTCCCCACCCTCTGGGGGGAGGTTCAGGCCTCAGTTTCCCCCACCCATCCCTTCGTGCCCCTGCCGCCCGCACTGTGTGATCCTCCCCCCGCAGTTACTACAAGGGCATCCGGCAGATGGTGCAGGTCAGTGACCAGGACATGAACACACACCTGGCAGAGATTTCCCGGGTAAGCAGGCCACCAGGGACGCACCCATGGCCTCCCCTGCTCCCTGCTCCCACCACCCTGTGCTGAGCCTGGCCCTGAGCTGCAGGGCAGGGGTAAAATGGTGTGATGGGGGGAGAGGGTGGGGTGGGACCTCGAGGTGGGCCTGGCCATGTGAAGTGAGCGTAGCGTGTGGCTGCAGCTTTGTGGTGTGGGGAGTGTTGAGCTGCTAGACGCCCAGCCCCGCCCAGCGCCCCTCCCTGTGGCTCCATCTTCAGTGTGCGTGGCCCAGGGAGGCACCGAGATGGTTGCCTGTGCACGACTCTGCGTGGGTGTCTGTCTGAGGCTGTGCCGCGTGGAGGCCCCCAAGTGCCGGCTGTGCCCGAGGCCCCAGCTGCTACCCTTTGGAGGCCCCTTGTCCTGGGCATCTGGCATTACCCCTGCCAGCCCTGGGGCTCCCACAGCCCCTTTTTGGCCCTGACCATCTCATCACCCCCCAGGCGCACATAGACTCCCTGAACACCCTCGTGGCACTGCACCAGCTCTACCAGTACACACAGAAGTACTACGATGAGGTAGGGTCAGCCCCTCGGGTGGGGGGCAGGGTGCGGGGTGCGGGCGCTCCCCCGATGTGCTCTGATGGGACCCTCCCTCAGATCATCAATGCCTTGGAGGAGGACCCTGCCGCCCAGAAGATGCAGCTGGCCTTCCGCCTGCAGCAGATTGCAGCTGCGCTGGAGAACAAGGTCACTGACCTCTGACCTCCGACCTCCAGTGCTGCCTTGGGGCACAGGTACAAGAGATACCTGAGCGCCCCTGGGGGAGGAGGCCAGGTGGCTGTGGCGAAGGCCCCATCTTCCCCTAGAGAACTCGCCCCTTGGCAGAGTGGGTGCAGCGGGGACCCAGCCAGCGCCTAGACTGTAGCACCTTCCTCTGAGCAATACCACCGGTGCCACACCAGCCCCAGCCCCAGCCCCAGCTCCCGCCGGCGGAACCAGCATCAGTGTTCACTGTGCAGTCTCGAGCGATTCGCAAATGTGCCTTACGCTGCCACGCTGGGGGCAGCAGGCCTCCGCCTCCACCCATGCACCAGCAGCCGCCTCCATGCCCTGGGTTGGGCGGGGAATCTGAGGGCCTGTGGCCCCCAGGGCAAGTTCCCAGACACTGTCTGTCTGTCCACAATGGGATGGGAGGAGGAGAAAAAGCGGTACGATGATGCCTTCCTGACCTCACCAGCCTCCCTGAGGGCGCCTGCACTCTGGGTAGACTCACAGCTGCTGGGCTCCACCTCATAGGTCAAGTGGGACGTCCTACGTCAGGGCCCAGGCATCCTGGGGTCCTGGTCTGTCAGACAGACTGCCCTAGAGCCCCACCGGATCTGGGGGGAAAGGGAGCAGCTCCACCAAGACCACCCCGCCCCTTTTGTAAATCTTGTTCATTGTAAATCAAATACAGGCGTCTTTTTCACTCTTGGGATTGGCTGAGTTCCTCCTGGGGCTGCTCACCACCCCTTCCCTGGGTTCTGTGGGCCCTAATAGGGGTGGGGGTGCCAGGAGGGGGGCTGTGGGGACATGGAGGGGTGCTTGTGGGATGTGGAGAGGGCTGAAGAGAGGTGGAGGGGG
>PVKV010035310.1:0-16784 GCA_004027835.1 Alouatta palliata
CAACATGGTGAAACCCCGTCTCTACTAAAAATACAAAAATTAGCTGGGCATGGTGGCACGTGCCTGTAGTCCCAGCTACTCGGGAGGCTGGGGCAGGAGAATTGCTTGAACCCAGGAGGCGGAGGTTGCGGTGAGCCGAGATCGCGCCATTGCACTCCAGCCTGGGTAACAAGAGCAAAACTCCGTCTCAAAAAAAAAAGAGAAATAAGTAGATAAGTAGATTGAAGCAGATGTTTAAAAATAAAGAAACATATTTGTTTTGGATAACATAAATACTCAATTGATAATTCCAGTATTTCAAGAACTTTGGCTCTCAACTGGTGGAGATTCTTCCCCCAGGAAACATTTGGCAAGGTCTACAGTTATGGTGGGGATGTCAAGACTGGTGGGGGTGTCACATTTAGAGGTCAAACGAAACTTATAGCACTGCAACGGCAACTTCCCACCACAAAGAATCCTCTGGTCCTAAAGGTAAATAGCGTCAAGGTTGAAAAGTCATCATCTAGAAAATAAAAACCATGTAGGTATTCAGAGTGCTCAGGAAAACACATCGCTCCCTCGAGGGGAAAAGTGTAGACATTTTAATTGCTGTGCATGGTGACACAAATCCATGTTGCTCGTCTAAGTGGAAGAGGCTGAAGCACAAAACATAATTCCAAGAGTTTACTTGAGCCAAAATGAGGACAGGCTGCCTGTAAGAAACAGACCCAAGTATCCTTGGATATGAACTCCGTCTGCAGCTTTGCTACAGGCAGGTTCTTAAAGGCGAAAAAGGGATAAGGAGCGGGATGATGCAAAGAGGTTTGTCAGAAATTCTCATTGGTTTACGGAAATAACATTGATTAGTGACTGTCTCTACACTGTTAAGCTGTTATAGGCTGTGGATTATAGTGTCTGCTGTGGCGTTATGGGTTAATTTATAGCTACTGTGGCAACAGCAAGCAGCCTGGATGGATAGATAGCTCAAAGAGGAGTAGGACCTGACTTCTGTCTCATTTTAATATCACTCTGGGCCTGATTATATAAAAGGACTTGCATGTCTCACTACAAGTTATTTTCTTTTCTCAATGTCAATAAGTGAGGATAGAGATTTAAAAAATAGATCTTTTCGAGGATGAAGTAAATGGAGTTAAAAACCAAACCCAAGCTGACCAGAAATCATACAAGAAAGAAAAGCTTGTAAATATATAGATTTTCCAAAATGATATTAAGCTATCAGGAATCAGTTAAATGTAGGGGAATTTTGTCTGGATATGGGTTAACGGAGAATGTCCCTTTTGCCTTCTGAAGGTTTCCTGAAAATCACTGACAGGAGACAGATAAATAGCAGAAAAGGCATACAGGTTTCTGTAATGTATGTACGTGGGGGCCCTCAGAATGAAGACCCAGCCACATGATGAGTACAGAAGCTAGCTAATCTACCACACTGAAGTTACAGAAAGAATGGGGGCTTAGATCACAAGAAAAAAAAAGGTAGAGAGAAAAGGACCCTGACTAGCAACAGTGGTCTTGTTATGTAGATGAAACCTCACTGGGAGCAGCCCTCAGAGAGAATAGACAGAAACTGTTTCTTTCAGACCTTTAGAGGCTTCCGACTCTCGGTTTACCTTTCCTAGATCCAGACAAGGGGACAGACCTCAGAGAAAGCCTGGGTGCATCAAGCCAGATTCTCTACAGATAACAAATCTCCCCAAGAGAGCTTTGCAGCTATTTTTCCCATTTCCAGCCCTTCTGAATAGCCATTTTGAAATATGTCAAGGAAATATATTTTAGGGTGAAATATATTGGCTTTCTTCATACAGCTATAAAACATAGATAAATAATTTTTGTTAATATCTTCTACAAATCCAATATAGCAGTAAATATAAAACCCAGCAGATATTGAAGAAAAAATATGTAGAGTACATCACTTACAAATATTGATACTAAACTAAAATGCCGAATAAAATAAAAATAATTTCCAACAATATTTGAAACAGTAATACAAGAAATTAGCAAAAAGTTAAACAAATATCCACCTTGGGGATGAAAATGCAGTCCCAAATTTGGTAATCCAATAAAATTAACAATCATATTGATTAGACAGAATAAAAAATAAAGAGTGGATTCTCAGTACCTGCTAAAACGTATTTGTTAAAGGGTTATATTCTTGTCTTTAATGATTTCAAATGCTGTAACGAGTCTGATATTCCATATGAAAACATGTGTATGCCTATTAGAAGAAGAGAGGTCTCATTTTCATATAATACTACATAGAGATTGTTAGAGAAGTGAATAGATTAATTTGTATATGCATAAAATGTAAGATACAAATTTATTATCATACTTAAAGGAATTTAAATTCAAGAATAAAATAATTCAATGATTAAATAATGGTAAAATTTTAAATATTTTAATAGTTACATTATTAATATTAGATCATAACATTTATAATAATTATGAAAATACTCAATGCTAAAATAAAATAGAAGGTCTAAACATCAGTATTAAAACTGGTATAAACATTTTTATTTTTATATAATGAAAATTCAAGCTCAACCTAAAAATACCTAGGAAAAAATTTAAGGGAGCTCTTTAATAACACACACACACACACACACACACACACACAACATTTATATATATTATATGGGATAGACACAGTTTTAACATGTTATATCAATATTTGTATCTATCTATAACTATATCCATATGTATCTACATTTCTATATATTTACTCAGTTATATAAAGATAGACTGGAATAAACATAAAGGCACATATGATTCTTGGATAAAAAGAATTCTTTGGTATCATAAAGACAAATTCTTTCCAAATTCATCTGTCGATTTACAACAATGCCAGATACAATTACATTAGTATAATTTAAAATTTTTAAATAACTCCCAAGATTCATTTAAAGGAATAAACATGTATACCAGCAGTAAAGGAAGAAGCAAGAGTACACTAAACTAACTTGCTATTACAATAAATTTGTAAACTTAGTAACTAAAGCTTTCCAGTACTGATCTGGAGTGCTAGAATTTAGGTATATGGGATCCCAATAGAATAAAGTCTCAAAATAGACCCTCTATGCACGAGAGCTTATGCTGTGCTTCAGAAGTCATTGCCAAACCACTGTCAAAAGTTACTTTAGTGTCTTAGTCTTACTAGGTTTGAAAAGCCAGAGAAAAGACCCTAGGCTACCCTATGAGAACAAAACAAAGGGACAGGGAGAGAATGTGAAGATACTGAAACATTTTACGTGAAGCTGTACAGAATTGACTTTAAAGAAAATGCGAAGTTTAGGATGTATATCAAAATCAGCAAAACCACTAAATAAATGGTCATTGTAAAATAACAATAGAAGATTTAAATGGATTTCTAAAAAAATATTGACAGCCGTGATTTTTAATATTTGTTTAAAAAATCCCATATTTCACAGGGCAGCCTCCCAAAACATAAATACATTAGGATATTAATGTCCTTCTGTTTTTAATTTACTAGTGTTTATATGGTTAAAAATGTCTTCTATCCTTGTCTCTTCTTGTGGTGCAAAAATTTCATAAGCATATATTTCTGAAGGCCTGATGGATTGACATATATAACATGCTGCTAGAATTAAAATATGTGACTGAATATGCATCAAATCCTCCCACTGTTTACATAAATTCTAGGTTTCTCCCGTTTACCTTGAGCACATATGGAGTGAATTCTTACTTTTTTCTTTTTTTGAGACAGAGTGCGGGCCGAATTCTTACATTTTTATGTTGCCATGGCATTCACGTTGAATTAAGTTGAACTCTCTTATATGGTAGTTGAGTTCGGTTTCCCTTGACAGTTTCCAGTTCTAACCCTCCTCCCAGTTCCTCAGTGGCCCAGATATTGACCCTAAACAGTTGCCTCCTCCTGGTGACGAGCTACTATGGAATGACTGGTTATAACCTAACTAACTCACCCTACAGAGCTCACAGCCCACATGGCCAGCCCACTCATGCCAGAGTGAGCTGCTCAGTTACAGCGGGACCCCAGGGAATGTGCCTGCTGTCACTCACCCCACCAACTAGAGCCCCATGAGAAACTTGTTTGGGTAACGTTCCGAGTCCAGTAAAGACTGGAGTCCCACAGACCCCTTCTATCTCTCTTGCTCCCCACTCATCTTCCTCATTTTATTCAGCCCTATGAGGTGTGTTACTATATTAGTCTGTTTTTACGCTGCCAATAAAGACATGCCCAAGACTGAGCAATTTACAGAAGGAAGGGGTTTAATAGACTCACATTCCACATGGCTGGGGAGGCCTCACAATCATGGTGGAAGGTAAAAGGCACGTCTCACATGGCAGCAGACAAGAGAAGAGAGCTTGTGCAAGGAAACTCCCCCTTATAAAAGCATCAGATCTTGGGAGACTTATTCAATATCACAAGAAAAGGATGGGAAAACCCTGCCCCCATGATTCTGTTACCTCCCACCCAGTACCTCGCAAAACATGTGGGAATTCAAGATGAGATTTGGCTGGGGACACAGCCAAACCATATCAGCTACACTCTTCTCTCTGGATCTGTCAGTAATAAAACTGTTTCTGTGATTTCCCATGTTTGGTCCTGTGGCCTCCATGTGTCTGATATGACTCGCACTGGAACCTAACTCTCCTCCTGGCCAGAGTCTCTGAGAGTGGCTCTTGTGTCAGAAATACACTGGATACAGGTCAGACAACAGCCTCCAGGCACCTGCTAGTCTCAAGGGATATTCTGGTTGTGGGATGCAGACCTGCCCCCTGCCGGGGTGAGGAAGTGTCCTGTGAAAGGCACATGCTAAGCATCCGCAACCACCTGCCCAGAACCCCAGAAAGGCAGGGCTTGAATTTACAGCCACTCTCCAGACACAAACATCAAGCCCTAATTAGGGGAAAATAAAACAATGTGAAAATTTGAATTAATCATACTATTTCATTGATCTATTAGAGACATTCTATGCCTGTATATCACATATTTTCTTCAATTGTTGATCTATTTCAGATAGAATTTCATGTCTGCTTTCACTTTGATTTGGTCTCTACCTCAACTATATGGTAAAGACTTTTGGTGGATTCTTTTCTGGTACTACTACCTACAAGTGTGGGGTCATGTCCTCGTCTGTTTTGAGGGAACCCCCCTGTTCATTATTGGGCAGAGTGAAACAACTTCATTGCATGACTTCTAATATGATTTTTAAATATACCCTTTACTGAACAATAAATTATATGGTTGTCTGAGTAAGAGATATGTCCAGGAAGAGGCACTGCCTCATGGAGCTTTTCTATCTGGTGAACTCGCATAAGCATACGTTCTCCTCACTCACTCGCCACCTCTAAACCCTATTGTTTCAAGACAACAAACGGAAATGAGTGGTTTGTCTTTCACCCTGGATTTGTCTTTGCTCCATAAAGCTTAAGGCTTAATAGGGTTTCTGTTAGCATTTTCTGTATTTGTTTTCCCATAAAATATCACAGGCCTTCTTAATATGGAAGTATGGGTGATTTCCTTCAATCTTCATCATATGAAAGTTGAAATTGCATGTGTATGGAAAGTAAAACATACTTTTTAAATATCAGGAATGATGATTTTCCTTTTATTTTAGCATGTGTGCTTGTGAGAGTCATTGAAATACAATTTTAGTCTCATGCTTTGATCAAGATGAAAATAATATTTTTGGATAAAATATCTGAGCTTTATGAAGCCAATAGGATATCTTGTGATAGAATATTGTAAGACCATATTTTTCTCTAGTTTTGCACATAATTCTATCACTGTATCATCCTTACTCCTACCAGAGTAAATTTCCAAAACAGATATCTTGTCATTCTTTCTGTTATCAGTAACTAAGTGATATGAAAAGCTAGATTATATATTTTTATCTAGAACAAGAAAGTAGAACTGAATCTATATTGTTTAGTAAAACTAACCAGTCGATTACACATATAGGCATTTTACATTTTGAAGATTATATCGACCCACTGTCAGATATTATGTATATCTATATGGACATGGCCTGTGCATATTTATGTAGAAATCAATGAGAGCTGATTTTTATTCCAATTATATGTATTTTTTGGGATAGGGTCTTGCTTTATTGCCACTGCTCATTGCAGCCACTACCTTCCAAGCTGAAGCAATCCTTCCACCTCGGCCTCCCAGATAGCTAGTACAACAGGTGTGCACCACCATGCCCAGCTATTTTTTTTAACTTTTGGTACAGAATGGGTCTTGCTGTGTTGTCCAGATTGCTCTTGAACTCCTGGGATCAAAGAATCCTCTCATTTTAGCCTCTTAAAATGCTGGTATGACAGGCATGAGCCACCATATGGGCTGGAAGCTGATTTTTAAAATACTGAAATCATATAGATGACAGTATCTGAAAAATAGACAACACCAAGCTTTATGTTAAAAGGTGTGAGAATATAAATATTCTTATGCCTATTTGGGAGGAAAAATTAGTAAAACCAGTGAGCTAAAGCTGTTGCTTGAAACTTCTACTGGAATTTAACAAATTTTCTCTGGGGTGACAGTGTATACGTATCCATGTTATTCCTACTCACAGATGCACTAGAGGTAAGAATTTCTCAAAAACAACTGTTCTAAGACTGAAATTAAACCATACTGGATTTGAAAAGAGAAGGTCCAGAAATTCCAAATATTTTAGATGTCAGATAACAGAGAATGCCAGGTATGCGATGATAATCAGCAATGGTCGTTAACACAATATATCCAATCAGTATTTGAATTAGCTTTTGAATTACAAAGACAAATGAATCAAGTCTTGACTCTTTAGTAGATTAATCTTATTATGCTGAGATGTCTTTTCCCCTGTTTTTCCACAAGGAGATTACAAATTTGCAAACCTCAGCTGCTCTCATTTTATGCTCTCACTAAGCCAAAAGCTGAAGTTCATCAATCAATATCTCTAACTGTTCACTAGTTATATACAGTTTCATAGTTTAAGCTCTTTCCAACTTCCTAAATCATTACCTTCATTTGTTCTTGTTTTTTTCCACTATCACTTCCTTATTGACCATATAATGAATATAAGTTACTTCTTATTTTGTTAGTGTTCATTTCAGTCTAATTTCACCAAAATTTAATAATCCTTTAATTTCATTTTAATTTCAAAGATTACATTAAACCTACATATAAAATGAGTGTAAGATTCTCACTCATAGGCAGGTGTTGAGCAATGAGAACACATGGACACAGGGAGGGGAGCATCACACACTGGGGTCTGTCGGGGGGAAACAGGGGAGGGACAGCAGGGGATGGGGAGCTGGGGAGAGATAGCATGGGGAGAAATGCCAGATACAGGTGATGGGGAGGAAGGCAGCAAATCACACTGCCATGTGTGTACCTATGCAACAATTTTGCATGTTCTTCACATGTACCCCGAAACATAAAATGCAATAAAAACAATTTTTTTAATAAAAATTAAATTTTAAAAAAATTTGCATTTACATTGTTTTTGGCATCAGTCTGCTGTACTCCCTCATACACAGAGAGATCATATCCATGCACATGGTTTCAAACATCCAAGCAAGAAGATGGGAAGGTTGCAATATTAAAAGCAGTGGTCAATTATGATTATCACTTTCATGAAAAATTACTTTATAAACTTCCTCTTGCTGCTGTAACCAGTTGCCACAAACTTAGTATCCACAATAAAGTGACTATTAGTCTTATAGTTCTGGAGTTCAGAAGTCTGAAATGAGACTCACAGGGCTAACGTCGAGTTGCGGGCAGGGTTGCAATCTTTCTGAGGACGAGTGGGAGAATCTACGTACTTAATTTTTTCAGCATCTAGAGGCCACCTTCATTCCTTGGAACGTATCCTCATTCCTACTTCTTAAGTCAGTGATATTGGGTTATTTCTCATGCAACCATCACTATGGTTATCTTTCTTCTGCCTCCTTCTTTCACTTACAAGGAAGCTTGTGACTACATTGAGCTCACCCATTTAAGATAATCTCTCCATCTCAAGGTCATTTGTTTGCAACCTGAATTTCATTTGAAATCTCATTTCTCAGTGCCATGCAACCTAGCATATTGGTATATTGGATTCTGGGAATTAGGACATGAACATTTTTGGGAAGCCATTTCTTTTGTCCACAACAGACATAATCTATTTACCTGCAGATTTAAATGTTCTTTCTTTTTCTGCCTCCCTCTCTTAATTTTTTAAAAATAATATGGATTGCAGTAAAGAAGAGAAAGAAAAAGTGGAGGAAGGAAGGAAGGGAAAGAAAGAGAGAAAGAGAGAGAAAGAAAGAAAGAAATAAGAAAGAGAGAGAAAAAAGAAAGAAAGAAAGAAGAAAGAAAAGGTAGGAAGGAAGAAAGATAGGGAAGGGAAGGAGGGAGGGAAGGAAGGAGGGAGAGAGGGAGGAAGAGAGGAAGGGAGAAAGGCAGGAAAAGAGAAAAAAGAATACAAGGTTGGAAGAAGGAAAGGGAAAGGAAGATGGAAAGAAGGAAGGAAGGAAAGAAGGAAGGAAGGAAGGAAGGCAGGCAAATATTAGAAAAATTCTGGGTTTATTAGAGAATATGCTCTATTGTTTTTTCACTTGAAAGGGAAGAGTATCTGCCATTGATGATTGGATGTCTGGTTGGTGATACTGTTGTTCTTATCTTCTATATGAGTACTGAGTTTGTGCTTACTCTGTCCATTACTAACAGTATTGAAGTCTGCAAATGTAATTTTGGATTTTTCTAGTGCACCTTTGATTTCTTTCATGTTTTACCTCATGTATTTAGAGGTTCTGTTGTTAGCTACATACACTAATTAGTAGGATGTTTACATCTTCTGTCTCTCATCTCTGACAATATTTCTTATTCCGAATTCTGTTGTGTCTACTATAAATGTAGCCCTTCCACAGCTTTATTTTAGTGTTTGCATGATATGGCTTTTTCTATATCTTGGCTAAAACTATTTATATGTTTAGATCAAGATATAAAATTTAGATTTTTAAAAATATTTTTGAGATGTAAGTCTCATTTATTTTTGTTCTATTTGACATTCTGTGAGTTTCCTAGATATGGAGTTTGATGTTCTATCACTTCTTTTGGAATTTTTTTGACAGTTATTTTTAAAAATATTTCTTCCACTCCATTATTTTTTTCCTCTTTTCTTTTTGGGATTTCAATTATACCTAGGGTAGGTAATTTCATCTCTTGTCTTATGCAGGTACTTTTTCCAGGTTCTCAGGAATGTAGCTTCTCACACTTCCGCCTTTTCCAGGCTGTGTTGGTGGGCTCAGTGATAATCCTCCTACACCTTCAAGAGTAGTTTTGTTTTGTTTTTCCTGTTTTCATATTCCCAGCATCAGGAGTATTCTAAGTGTGGCAATTTTCGTTGCCTTCTCATACAAAATTAAGGTTCTGCTCCATAGTGGAATGTGTTTGTCTATTTGGACTCTTATAACAATATAAACTGGCTGACTAAAAAATGACAGATATTTCTTTTTTACACTTCTTGTGGCTGTAAAGTCTCAGATCAAGATGTCCACAAGTTCAGTGTTTCAGGAGAGCCCATTTCATGGTTCGTAGATGGTGCCTTCTTTCTAGGTCCTCACATAGTGGAGGGCACATGAGAACTCCATTGGACTTCTTTATGGAAGGCACGCAAGAACTCCATTGGGCTTCTTTCATAAAGACACTAATCCCATTCATAAGGGCTTGCCCCCACAAGACCTGGTCACTTCCCCAGTGTTCTACTGTCCCTGATCTGTATCATATACAGACTCTCTTGGTGTACTTACCAATTGTTTGAGAGACCCCAGTGGGTTTGTGGGGAAAAAGTTTTCAAGATGGTGGATCTTTTCCAACTTCTGCAGCTGTCGGTGACCAGCACCACCTTGCCTTTAGGAATTTACTGATTATTTCAGCTTTACTTATCATAGTGGTATCTATTTGCATCTGTCCTACATAAGGACATTCATCCTTTATCTCTTTGCAGGTGCTCCGTTCCCCTTACATTTGGACCCAGTTCTTGGCAACCTGGTTGTTCTAAAAATAAAGTCATGGCTTTGAAGTCTGTCTAGTTCTTTTATTATTGTAAGGATAGGAGCCCTATTCCTTCCCAGCGCTCCACAACTCAGAATTATTTTGGCTTGAAATTTTAGCTTTTCTCTTTGAAATGTAGTTTTATCTTATTTCAGTTGCAATTTGCATTTTTATAATGATTAAGGAGACTAAAGTTTTTTTCTGTAATTGACTGTATATTTGGATTTTTTTCCCCAAATCCCTTATCATTTCATGTTTTCTTCATGGTTTTAGAAAATGCAGTTTACATGTTGCAGCTTGATTTTTTTACTCAATTAATGGTGTGCTTAATGGAGAGAAAAAAATTTAATTAACTACATATCCCTTCTTAATTACTAGATTTTTTTTTAAATTTCATTATATTAAATTTTTAGTGATATTCTTCTTAGCTATTCCTTAAATATTATAGCATTTTAGATTTTACATATAAATTTGTAACACATCTTGAATTTATTACGTATAGAGTAAGACGGTTTTCTCTTTTTTATTTTTTTAAGGTAAAATTCACATAATATAAAATTCACAACTTTCCCATTTTAAAGTATACAATGCAGTTGCTTTTAGTAAATTCACGATGTTCCAGGACAATTTCATCATGTCCCTTCTAAAATCCATTATGCATAAAGTTGTCACCTTCTATTCTGCTTCCCTGAATCCTAGTGACCATTAATCTGATTTATATCCCAATTGATTTGCCAATTCTTGATGTTTCATGTGAATAAAATCAAATAATATTTATCCTTCTGTGCACTTAGCATAATGCTTTCAAATTTCACCCATATTATGCTATGTGTAAGTACTTCATTCTTTGTTATAGCTGAAAAATCATGTCATTGAGTGAATATATCACACTTTGTATGTCCATTTATAAGTTGACAGGCATATGGATTGTTTCCACTTTCTGACTGTATGAATGTTACTTCTATAAATACTTATGTACAAGTTTATTTTTTGAACACCTATGTTCTGTAAGTTTAACAGCTGACTTCTCAACAGAAAAAATGAAAGGTAAAAGGCCGTAGAATAATATATTCAAAAGGTGTGAAGGGAAAAAAAACTGTCAACCACCAATTTTATATCCAGTAATTATTTTTCAGAAATGAAGGTAACACAAAGACTTACCCAGATAAACAGAAATATTAGCTGAAGTTTGGTATGGAAGGCAGACCTACCATACCAAAAAAATACTTAAATAAATTCCTAAGGCTAAACGCAAGTTCCAGAAGACAGTTATTTAAATCCGCATTTTAAAAAGCACTGGTATAGGTAATAATACCATTATAAAAGACAGTCAAAATGCATATTTTCTCTTTATCATAGCTTATTTATAAAATAATATGTGCATAATGTATTGCTAGGTATTTAACATGTAGAAATGTAATATGTCTATAACATATTTTCCAGTAACATCAAAAAGTAGGTATTTGGAAGAAAATTGTATTGTGATAAGGTAATTACTATAGATGGTAAAGTAATAATTATTAAAATGTATTGTAACTTTAATAGATGTAATGTATAAAGTGACAATACTTTAAAATGGACGAAGTAAAAGAGACTTCTATAAACATAATGGTTTCTATGTTTTACTAAAACTTAGCTTGTATAAATTAGAAGTTGATTAGGATAATTAATTTTCCATATACCTATATGGTAAACTTACAACAACAACAAAATCTCTCAAAAATATACAGTAAAATAATTCATTAGGAAACTAAAGTTCTATTTTAGAAAATACTCATTTATTACAAAATAAAGCAGTAAAGAAAAATATTTGAGAAATATACAAAACGAACAGTAAAATGGCAGATGTAAATAGAATTACACCAATTATTATATTAAAATGTGAGCAGATTAAACAATCCAATCAAGAGGTAGAGTTTGTCGGACTGAATTAAAACAAGTGATCCCAATATAGGCTGTCTAGAGAAGGCAAATTCGGGATGCAAAGATACTAACGTATTGAAAGTAAAAAGATGATGAGATATATTATGCAAGCAGCAACCGTAAGAACACTGAACCCATTATACTCATAGCACACAATGTAGACTATTGGAAATGTGAATACAATTTTAAAAATTTATACTGTGGTAATAAGGGGGTCAATTCTTTAGGAAGACATGCACTGATATGAGCTACATTGTTTCCCCTATAAAGATGCTGAAATCCTAACCTCTGAATGTTGACCTCATTAGGAAATACGTTTCTTGCAGATGATCAAGTTAAGATAAAATCAGACGAGACTTCATTCAATATGATTGATGTCTTATTAAAAGAAGAAATTTGAGTAAAGGGAGACATACACACAGGGAGAGCACCGTGTGATTATGAAGGCAGAGATTAGCCAAGGAATGCCAAAGACTGCCACTAACTCACCAGAAGCTAGAAACAAGGCGTAGAACAGAATGTCTCTCATAGCCCTTAAAGGGACCATCCCTGCTGACACCTCAATCTGACTTTTAGCTTTCAGGACTGTAAGACAAAAATTTATGTTGTTCAAGGCACCCAGTTTGTGTTGCTGGTTATGGCAGCCCTAGAAAACTAATACATGAACTAATAACAGAGTATAATAACATGAAGCAAAAATTGACAGAACCATCAGCAAAATGGCAGGGGAGACAGTTGCAATCTTTCATTTCCCCACAGAAACATCAAAAAATTAAAAGAAACTGTCAGAATAAACTTTATCAAAACTCTGGAAAATAGTGAAAATATTACAACAACCAAGTGAAAACAGACTCAAGAAAAAGACAACTTGAAAACTTTATGACATTTTTAACTTGCCTATGCCTCACGGAAGTGGCAATTCTGAAGTATCAGAAGCCTACTTTCCCCATATGGAACCCTGGTCCATGGTTCCAAAGGAATAAGAGAAGATCTTACTGGAAAATGATTATATATGTTTGTTCTAACTGGTCTGGGGGATACCTAAAGGACTAATGAAAGACAATTTTATCTGTGTTGCTAGAATTCAAAATAGATAAGGAATGGACATTATTCAGAAGCTATGCAAGAAGACCCAACAAATCACAGATTCTTAGGGAAAAAATTAGAGTTTACACATACAGTAGATCACCTTCAGCACAGGAAGAAAAGTTGGAGACGAGTATTTGGAAAATTAAGACATTCAAAATCATTCATGTGCCTGGGAGAGTTTAGAAAGTCACATGTATGCATAGGTTAAGCCACATGCTGACAATTGTCCTAAGAGAACTCTACACTTTTATGTTGGCTGATTCCTACCCTCAGTGCAAGCTCAGCATAATATTCAAAGAATGAACACACACACTGTGCCAGGTTCAGACAGCCCAGCACAAAGCCAGTCTGCCTGGCCTAGAGATATATTTTGCTGGATAATGTTTACTTGTTTGTTCTTTGTGTTTGTTTTGTTGTGTTTGACAATGACAAAGAAATCACTGTCAAAACATTAGCTTAACATTAGTTAAGGAAACAAAAAGACTTCAGTGAGCACACCCTATAAAGTAAACAGTTTTGTAGAATCAGCTTGGAAAACTTCACTAAAAAAAATTAACCTTAAAATATAATAAGTAAATAGAATTTAAAACCACAAAATGTTAGAGAATGTGTGTGTTTGTAGGGAGGGGGTATGCTTTAAAGAGTAATCACATAGCAGTTATAATTCTCATAATTATAATGTACAGCTTTATAAAAAAATCACAAAGCATACAAAGAATGGAAAAGTATGGGGCATTTAAAGGAATAAAATAAATAGACATAAAGTATCTCTAAGGAAGCCCAGACATCAAACTTACTAGGCAAAGATTTTGAAACCACTTTCTTAATTATACTCAAATGTCTAAAGAAAAACATAAACAAAGAAATAAAGGAATCAGAAAAAATATGAAAGAGTATGAATATCAACAAAGAGATACAGAAATTCTGGAGCTGAAAACTATAATGGCAAAAATAAAAAATTCACCAGAGGGATTCCAGAGTCAATTTGCAACACGCAGAAGAAGTCATGAGCTTGAAGATAAGAAAATAGAAAATATCAACTCTGAGAAACAGAAAGAATAACAAATAAAAAATGAACAGAGACTAAGGAATCTGTGGGACATTAAGAAATAGATCAACATTCATATTCAAAAATGATAAATTCTATTGCTAAAACTTTAACATTCTTTTTTATCACCTTTCTTTCCTCCTCCATCCCCCTCCTCTTCCTTTTTTTCTTCCTCTTCCTTTCTCTTCTTTCTCTCCTTCATTATCCCTCTCTCTGTTTTTCACTTTCCCTTTCTCTTTTTTTCTTTACTTTCAATTTTCTCAATTACTAAGAGATGTTTAAATACATTCACTGTGTTAGTAGATATGGTTATTTCTCTCTTCACGTCCCTTTTGAGATTGATACTCAACTCTGAGTAAAGAGATAACCCAAATATAAGAATCATAAACAGGCTTCCATACCATTCTTAATCCTGTAATTCTTCATTGCTTCATTGTTGTATTAACTTTCTGATGCTTTAAAGATGTTTTCTAAAATACTGCTTAGTTTTTTCCAATAGAATGTTTATTCTGAATTATCTAATTCATATTGCAAGCATATAGGGAGTTTAACATAAAATTATTAAACTAATACTTGTGAAAGAGTGTGTTTGTCCTTTTTACAAGTATGTCAATCCTCAAATTGTTATTGGGCAGCTGAGCATACAGCCAAAAAACCCTAATTTTTATATGCACAATATGTATGAAATAAATTACAGAAACAAATAATCAATAAATAATTTATTTACTAAATAACATCACAAAGAACAGAAATTGTATACACAACAGAGCATAGTAATGGAATAATGAATGATTAAAGTTATTAATTTTAGATAGAAAATGAAGGCGATCTTTGAGAGTAGACCTCAAGGAAGCAAGGAATTAGCCTAGGAGGAGAGAGTTACCTGTGAATAAAGAAGAAACTGAAAATTTATATGTCAAGAGTTTTTGAGCAAAAAGAAAAATATGACTATTACTCACCAATGCAGTACAGTGAATAAAAAGTTGAAGATATATCTTGGAATTAAACCATGCTGGATAAGAGCATGTAGGGTTTTGATAATCATGGAATTATTCTGAATTAATTTTAAATGCGATAGGAATACATGAGATCATTTCACCAGAGAATAACATGATTGTGTTTGCATTTCAAAGGGGTATATCTGGTGCACTGTGGATAATAAATAGGTTAAGGGTGCAGATAAATTAGGAGGCTATTGTAATCCAGAGAAAAAAGGTTGTGGCTTAGATGAGAATGCTGTTAATGTAAGTGGTATGAGTGGTGAGAAGTGGTTAGGCCATGGATGTATTTCAAAGGACTGGCCGAGAGAGCTGCAGCTACGTCAGTTAGGGAGTGAAAGGGAGACTGCAAAGGTGACTCTCAGCAGTGGAGGGTGGCCGCTGTCACTGAAGCAATGCCGATGCCTCTTATTACGAGGGTTACTTGGGGAGTGGCAAGATCGGAAGATCAAAACTCACTTTCAAATTTACAAAAAATATTGTTTCAGAACTAATGACTTTGGGATCAAAAAGCTATCATTCTAATTGATGGTTCCATGACTACAGAAGCTTGAACTCACAAGAGCAAAATTAAATCATCACAAAGCTGCTTCTAGACAATTCTAGAGAATAGAGAATTACTGTAACAGCATTCTGATTTTAGGAGAGGTGGTAGTTCCCTTTTTAGCCTAAATGTTATTTTTTTTTTAAGCTCAACCAAGAGACACCATTATAATTTTCAAAAAGTTTGTAACTTAACTTGTCGTGTTAAATACCACTATGCTTAAATTAGTCAAAACATTTTCCCTATCTGCAACTTTATCTTTTCACTGCAATCATTTTCACAAAAGCGACTGCAACTAACAGACCCTAAAAGGTGAAAATCTAGAGGAGGTTATCTGATCTAGTTAGTTTTGAAGACAGGATCTAGAGATTATTTGTAATGGAATAATCACCTGAAATGAAGTGTTTACTGAAAACAGCTTGGATCAGCCCAGTTTTCTACCATTGAACCATGTATTTGGCTTAAAAAACACAAAACTGTGAGGAACATTGGCTGCTTCCAACCGTGTTGAAGATATAAAGAAAAGAACATAAAAGAATAAATAACCATCTAAGGCCTATGTAGTCCCCGCTCAGGAGACTAGAGTTTTCCATTCTTAAAGATTCACCCATATATCTTAAAAATTGGGCAAAAACTGAATATTAGAAAGATCATTTTATCTTGAATATTGTTAAATTATAATGGTGCTTCACTACCTTGCCATGTCTCTGAGGCAAAATTTAGGTCTTTGTTTAGGAATCAATGATCTTCTGCAACTTGGACATAGGAAGATTTTAGAGGACTCAAACATTGACTTTCTTATGAGCAAAAAATGATGTACTGAGACAAGACAAGCCTTCCCTTGCAAGGGTACGTCTGATGCTCATATGCCGCCTCCTCCTCTAACCTTAATAAACCTTCCAGATCACTAACTACTGTCAGAGAACAGCCTGTGCAACTGCAAATTCAAAAGAGGCCGAATACAGGGTCAAGCCTAGAATGAGAAGTCTTAGCTAATTAAGTATGGTTTTTCCCTCAAATTCATATTAACAAAAACATGTGGGTATGTCAGGGAATGCATTCTAAGTTCACTCAACTTAGGAGGGAGAAACATAATTTTAAATAAAGGGCTGAAGCACTTTCTTCCTAACAAAATAGCAAGTAAAATGAAGTATCACACCACAGGAGGGATCTCACAAATTAGTG
>PVKV010035311.1:0-16782 GCA_004027835.1 Alouatta palliata
TGAGGGAGTGAGTGAGGGAGTGAGGGAGTGAGTGAGGGATTGAGTGAGTGAGGGATTGAGGGAGTTCGGGAGTGAGTTTGGGAGTCAGGGAGGGAGGGAGTGGGGGAGTGAGTAAGGGAGTTAGTGAGGGAGTGAGTGAGGGAATGAGGGAGTGAGGGAGTGAGGGAATGAGGTAATCAGTGCAGCAGTGAGGGAGTGAGTTAGGGATTGAGTGAGTGAGTTAGTGAGGGAGTGAATCAGGGAGTGAGTGAGGGAGTGAGTGAGGGAATTAGAGAGTGAGTGAGGGAGTGAGGGAGTTAGTAAGGGAGTGAGTGAGGGAGTGAAGGGGTTATTAAGGGAGTGAGAGAGTGAGTTAGTGAGT
The DNA here is from genome assembly GCA_004027835.1 of Alouatta palliata. Classification (NCBI taxonomy): domain Eukaryota; kingdom Metazoa; phylum Chordata; class Mammalia; order Primates; family Atelidae; genus Alouatta; species Alouatta palliata. Next base: position 362 of record PVKV010035311.1, read on the forward strand.
GAGGGAGTGAGTGAGGGATTGAGGGAGTGAGTGCAGGAGTGAGGGAGTGAGGGAGTTAGTAAGGGAGTGAGTGAGGGAGTGAGGGAGGGAGTGAGGGAGTGAGTGAGTGAGTGAGAACTCAGGCCAGGGGTTGGCTGGCTCCCATTTGGGCTCTGCCATTTCTGGTTGCTGTGAGACTCCCAAGTCACTGTACTTCACTTTTACCTCCCAGGTCACCCAGCTAGACCTGTGGCATTCTGTCCAAATGCTGGTTTCTTCCTACTCAACCTTCAGTGGGTCATACCTGTGAAATCTTTGCCTAACACCCATCTCCAAACCCCTGTTGGCTCCTCAGCACTGGTGCTTATAAATCCAGGTGGTTGGCACCTGTTCCAGACTCTGCAGGATCCAGGCCCTGCCTTCCTCTCCAGTCTTACTTCTTGTGGGCACCCTCGATCTCCCCACCCTGGGTGGGTGCATCATGCTAAGCTCTTGCAGTGATGGTAAGATGTTTTATTGTTTCACACTCTGTGCTTCTGTTCATGCTGCTTCCTCTAGCCACAGTGCCCTTGCTCCCTTGACGTATGCCTTATTTGATTATTTTTAGGTCAGATATTTACATTACAAATTAATCTGTGTACCTCCAAAAATCTAACATCTGAAATACTCCAGAATCTGAAACTGTTTGAGCACTGATGTGACACCTGATCTTATGTGGAATCACATGTGACCTCGTAGATGCATAACATGTGGTTTATCAGTGTCCCAGAGGGAAAGGAGACCCATCCAGCCCCTTCTGTCATTTATCTTGTCTGCACCCTTCCAGATTCCCCTGCACAGGCATGCCCACTTGGCATAAGACCACATGTGTGCACTGGATGTACCAAGGGCACGTTCCCTCTGATGCCCCCCAGGGGGGAAGGCCTGTGTGTATTACTCAGGTGCCATTTTGCTTACTCTTTGTTCTGTGGCATAAAGGCACTATTGAAAATGCCAAACAAGACCTGTAGATACCCCTATGGGTAACAGTGATAAGAAAAAGGAGCATTTCTGTTTATTTGCATCACGGGAGAGTCAGGCTGTTGGAGAAACTGGACTGTGGTGGAAGTGAAACATCTCACAGAGGCGTGGTGTTGGAATCACCACCATATGGACCTGGAGAAACAGAAGGATAAACCGTTGAAATTCTGTGCCAAAACTGATGAATAGAAGTTAATGAAAAATTAAAAGCCAGTCCATAAAGCCACAAAAATGAAGATCTTTTAAAATTGTATTTCTTTTATTTATTTTTTGAGATGGAGTCTCACTTTGTCACCCAGGCTGGAGTACAGTGGCGCAATCTTGGCTGATTGCAACCTCCTCCTCCTGAGTTCAGTTGATTCTCCTGCTTCAGCGTCCTGAGTAGCTGGTGTTACAGGTGCCTGCCAGCATGCTTGGCTAATTTTTGTATTTTAGTAGAGATGAGATTTCACCATGTTGGGTCATGTTGGCCTCAAACTCCTGACCTCAAGTGATCCTCCTGCCACAACCTCCCAGAGTGCTGGGATTACAGGAGTGAACCACCACACCCGGCCCCAAAAATGAAGACCTTGATTGTGTATTGAGAGAGTGAATCCATCAGCGTCACAGTGAACACGTCCACTTAATGAAAAACCCATGAAACAGAAAGCAAAGCTCTATCGCCATGAACACAAAGTTAAAGAGAACGGTGAGTATTCAGCAAGCTGGTTGCAGAAATTTAAGAATTGACATGGCATTATAGTTTTAAAGGTCTGCGCTAATCGTGAAGCGGCGGCGAAGTTCGTTAGTTTGCCAGGATCACGTCTGATGAAAAGCTGATGCCGCACAGTCTTTAGTGCTGGTGAAGCGTCGCCGTTTCGGTGTTCTTGCCTCAAAGACACTGACGGCTACAGCTGACGAGAAAGCCCCTTCAGAAATTCAGGATTCTAGGACAGAACAACTGTGCTGGGACGTGCTCATGCAGCAGGCATGCATAAGTGTAAACCTGCTGTGAGCCGCAAAGCTTATATCCTTGCTGTTTTCAAGGAGTGGATTCCTTACCAGTCCTCCATTATGCTAAGAAAAAGGCATGGATTGCCAAGGACATCTTTTCTGATTCATTTCACAAACGTTTTGTATCCGTGGCTTGTGCTCCCTGCAGGGAGGCTGGACTGGATGATGACTGCAAGATTTGCCATTTCATGGCAGGTGTTCTGCTCATCCTCCAGCTGACATTCTCCACAATAATCATATTTATGCCATGTATTTTCCCCCAGATGTGACTTCATTCGTTCAGCCGTGTGACCAAGTATCTGTAGATCAGTGAAGGGTAGATATCAACACACTTTCTTGAGCAGCTCGCTGGTGGCAGTGAACAGAGGCATGGGTTCGGAAGGTTGTCAGAAGGTGTTTACCATGAAGGATACCATATATGCTGCTAGCAGTGCTTGGAACACAGCGGTGGAACAGACAGCTGTGCTTGCCTGGCTCCACCTCTGGCCTGTGACTATCTGTGTTCAGTGATGATGATGAACAAAGTGGTGACTTTGAAGGATTCTGCATGTCACGTGAGACAAAAATGGTGTGTGACCTCCTTACATAGGTAAAAAGTACACCTTCAGGACCCATCAGAAGGTGGGAAGAAGTTCTCAGGGTCGATAAATGAGGTAGCAGTTGTTAGTCATCTGGTGACGCTGAAGTGGCCAAGTGGTTTTGAGTCAAGGTAAGCGTGATAATAGCGATGATGAAGATGGTGACGTTAACCCTGTAGCAAAAGTGCCTGTAGATGACAGGGTGAAAATGTGCCGCAGGCTTACTGAAGGACTGGGGCAGCACGCGTTCACAGCAGAGTGAGAAATCATGTCAATTTACAAAATCAAAGAGAGACGTAAAAGACAGAAAGTGATGTTAATGAGCACATGACTCCAGAGGAAACATTTTAAAAAGCCATTGAGCAGATTCTACCTTCTCATCCCTGGAGCACTCACTTCCTCCTCCCTCAACTGCTTCGGATGTTTTTTCTCACTGAAAAAACAAAAACCAGCGTTCTCACTCATAGGTGGGTGTTGAACAGTGACGACACATGGACACAGGGAGGGGAGCATCACACAGTGGGGTCTGTGGGGGGAAATAGGGGAGGGACAGCAGGGGGTGGGGAGTTGGGGAGAGATAGCATTGGGAGAAATGCCAGATATAGGTGATGGGGAGGAAGGCAGCAAATCATACTGCCATGTGTGTACCTATGCGACAATCTTGCATGTTCTTCACACATACCCCAAAACCTAAAATGCAATAAAAAAAAATAGGCAAAGCGAAAAAAAAAAAAAAAAAAGCAAAAACCCCAGTGTCCAGTAACCTCTTGATGGAAACGCAGCCCTGTAGTTGGAGCCCGGAAGCTGCTGTTGCTTGTTTCTGCTCTTCTGCAGCGGATGCGGGTGATCTGGGGAGACCCACGCTGCTCATCTGCTCTGCGCAGCTCTTCCACTCTAGTAATGGAATCGTGTATTTTCTACTGTTAAGTGCTTATGTGGGAATAAGTGTAAGAAAATGTTACATGCTTCTTGGTAGCGTGTAAATTCAGAGCTGGGAATGATGATGGTGCCAGACAACCACAGGTTGTCCTCACGAGTGACTGAGCTAGTGACACCCCGACTTCCTCACGAGTGGCTGAGCTAGTGACACCCCGACTTCCTCACGGGTGGCTGAGCTAGTGACACCCCGACTTCCTCACGAGTGGCTGAGCTAGTGACACCCCGACTTCCTTACGAGTGGCTGAGCTAGTGACACCCCGACTTCCTCATGAGTGGCTGGGCTAGTGACACCCCGACTTTTGGGTTGTTCAGTGTACACACATTTTGTTTCATGGGCAAGACTATTTAAAAAAGGTATGAAGTCACCCTCAGGCTATGTGTAAAAGGTATACATGAGCCATAAATGAATTTTGTGTTTAGATTTGGGTCTCATCCTCAAAATAGTTCATTATGTATATGCAAATATCCCAAAACCTAGAAAAAACTGACAATTCGAGCACTTGGGATCCCAAGCTTTTTGGGTAAGGGAGACTCAACCAGCAATGTAGGATTCGTACTGGAAAGAGTCGTCCCCCGTCCCCACCCTTCCTCATCGCTGCCTTCCATCTCTGAGGTGAGGCTGTCGTTGTATCTCTGTTGCTTCTGACACTTGTCATTGTTATTTCTAAATATGATGCTAATTTTGCAGATTTTTATAGTTTCGCCATATTTGTGAACTTTCTGCTCTGGAAGCAGAGGTTTAACTCTCTCATCATGCTTCTTCCTCGTCTCCTTCCTCACCTCTCAGTTTAATTTTTGGTGACATTGGATTCATTGTTTGTGATGTTATGACTCTAACTCTGGTTCCTGACTGAGTACCTGTCATGTGTAACTTGTTTCATCCTAGAGTTGTTTATTTGCGGGTGAGGCAGAGGGAGCTCGCTGCGTGGGTGGGGAGTAGGTGGGGGTGCTCCTGTGTTCTGCCCCCACACAGCTCTTTCTGGGGTTCTTTGCCCTCAGTTGGCCCCTCCCCGTTGGCATCCCTTTGGCAGCTATTATGCATGCTGCTGCCCGGCGCCCACCCCTGTGTCTGCTGTCCAGCCTTCAGATTTCTGCTGACATCTCTTGTCTGCCGCCTTTACACTCTTGTCCTTGTTTATGACATTATTTCTTTACTGTCCTGCTGGGGAGAGTTAGGGGGAGTAGAGATAAGCCTGTGCCTTGCTTAGCTTCAAGATGGCTCTCCAGCAGCAGCTCATGGAGAATCTTTCCTGATGTCCCCTTCTTCAGAGAAGAGCCCACCCCTCCTCTGGTGACTCTCTGTACCTTGTATTCCTTTCTCTCAAAGTCCTGGTGAACAATGATAGATTTCTTCTTGCTGCTTGACAATCAGCCCCTTGCGGGAAGGAACTGAGTTTATTTGTTCCCTCGGAGGCTAGTTCTGGGCCTGGTCTGTGGTGAGTGTTGATTGGCGTGTGTCGATGGGATGGATTAATGTGTGGGTGGACTCGGCCTGGGGTTCATCTCAGTGGCTTTGCCCAGAGGCAGCTTACACAGAGGGTGTGCTCAGTGAGTGCTGGTCACGTGGGGTTATCTGTCATGTTAGGCTCTCCTGTGTGAGGCTTCAGGAACAGGACATACGCTTATTTTTGCGGAAGCTTCTTAGGCTGGTGACACTCAGCTTTTAGTCTAGAACCACATGTAAGCCTAGGTGATTGTAGTGCTTATGCATTTCTTGCTGTTGTTCAGTATTTCCTCCAGATTTGATTGTTACAAAGGGTCTTAAAAATCATAATTAAAGGCAGTTAATAAGAAACGAATCTTAGGAAGAAAAGAAGCTTAAATGATGGGTTGATTTTTTTTTTTTTTTATGTTCTTGGCTTTTTGAAAAAAGATGCTTATAGTGATGAGTTCTTTGCATACACCATTTTGTGACAGATTTCTCGTTCAGTCTCAGATGTGATATTTTACATCCAATTGAATGAGTCCCAGTTGCTTTCTGGTTAGGGTTCACAGAGTGTGCTGAATAATTGCATCTGTGTCGGCATAACAGAAGCGTGCTCTTGCATTTGTATATTGTGTCACAAACGTTTCCCCATGTTTTGTGTCTTTGTTCCTTGTAAAAACTGTGTGACTTAAGTCAGGTATTTTTATTTGTCCTGTGTTCCAGTGGAGGAAACTGAAGCTTGGGAGATGAAGGGGATTGTCCAAAGCCTCCAGATTGTTGTTGGCCAAGCTGGTCCTTGAACCCAGGTGCACTGAACCCACAGCCAGCCTTTGTTCCTCTACACTCTGCCCTCTCTCTGCTTTCCTTAGAGTTAGCACTTGGTAATTTCCTAAGTGGGAGTTTTATTTAGAAGTAAAGCTTTCACAGTGCAGATCAGCATGAAATTGTGATTTTGGTGGTGTTTCCATGAAAATATTTCAAAGTTTCCTTTTTCAGAAAGGAAATCCACTGTTGTAGAAAAATGGTATTTATTTCTCATTCACTTTCATTCATTCTTAATCTCATTCATTTTCTGCCTATGTAAGTTTTTCTTACATTTTAGTCTTCTTAGAGGACTTGTGATGTTACTGTCTTACTGTATGAAACTGTAGAGACAGGAAGCTGAAAGGAAAACTGTCTTCGTCTGTTGCATGTTGCTGTAACAGAATACCACAGACTGGATAATCCATAAGCAACGGAATGTTTTCTCTCACAGTTTTGGAGACTGGGAGGTCTCGCATCAAGGTGCGAGCATCTGGTGAAGGCTCGCCTGCTGTGTCCTCACGTGGTCAAAAGCAAAGGACAAAACGGGACAAAATCTGTGTCCTCACATGACAGAAGAGCAGAAGAGGGTGAATCTACCTTCGGAAGCGCTTTTATGGTGCCATTGATCCAGTCATGAGGGTGGATCACTCATGACCTAAACACCTTCCTCAAGGCCACTTCCCAGCACTGCTGCACTGGCGATTAACTTTCCAACACTTGAATTTTTGGAGGGGACGGAAACCTTCAAACCACAACAAAAGCAAAACACACACATTTGAAACATAAAGACAGGCAGCTGAAATAAAAGGGTAGAAAAAGATATGTCATGCAAGCACTAATCACAAGAAAACTAAATTGCTTATAATTACATCAGAAAAAGTAGACCTCAAGACAAAGAGTTGTATCAGAGACAAAGAGGGATGTTTTATGATGATGAAAGGATCAGTTCATTAAGTAGAGAGATGAGTCCTAAATGTGTGTGTACCAGCTTTACAATGCATGAAGCAGACATTGACAGCAGTAAAGAGAGAAATAAACAAGTTTGCAATCCTATGCAGAAATTCTAACAGCCCTCCGTGAGTAATTAATACAACAGGTAAATTAAAATGTTAGTAAAAATATAGAAGAAGGCCAGGCTCAGTGGCTCATGCTAGTAATCCCAGCACTTTGGGAGGCAGAGGCTGGTAGATCATGAGGTCAGCAGTTCCAGACCAGCCTGGCCAAGATGGTGAAACCCTGTCTCTACTAAAAATACAAAAAATTAGCCGGGTGTCGTGGTGGGTGACTGTAATCCCAGCTACTCCGGAGGCTGAGGCAGAGAATTGCTTGAACCTGGGAGGCAGAGGTTGCAGTGAGCTGAGATCGCACCACTGCTCTCTAGCCTGGGCAACAAAGTGAAACTTTGTCTCCAAAAAAAAGGGAAAAGTATAGAAGATTAGAATAGCATTAGCAACCAGTGGGATCTAATTGATTTATAAAATACCACATCTGCTAACTGATGATGCACATTCTTTTCAAGGACATATGGCACATTCACCAAGGAGACTGTATGCTGGCCCCCAAAAAGTTATAGTAAATATGAAAGGGTTGAAATACCGCCAAGTGCATCTGACCAAATGCTTTAAATTAAAAACCAGTAACAACAAGATACACAGAAAATCCTCAGATATTTGGAAATTTACCTACATACATCTAAACAACCTATGGGTCAAAGAAATCACAAGGAATGTTGAACCGAATGATAATGACAACACACGTAAAAATTTGTGTAACGCAGCTAAAACAGTGCTTGGAGGAAAAGTTACACTTTTAATGCCTATATTAGAAAAGAATAAAGGTTTCAAATCAATATTCAAAGCTTTCATTTTAAGAAACTAGAAAAAGAACAAAAACCAAGTAAAAGAAGAGAAATAATCTAAATAAGGGTGAAAATCAACAAACTGGAAAATGGATAAACAAGAAAAGAATCAGTAAAATATAAAATTGTTTTGAAGAGACCCCTGAAAAATCTCTAGTTAGATTAATGAACAGAAAAAAAGAGAAAAAACAAGTTACCAATGTCAAATGAAAGAGGGGGCATCACAAGAGATCCTGCAGACATTAAAAAAAAATAATAAGGGAATGTTATTTACAATTTTATGCCAGTCAGTTCATGAAATGGACATATTTCTTGAAAGACACGAGTTAAACTAATGCAAGAAGAAACAGAAGCCTTTAATATCCTCATACTGATTAAAAAAAATTAAATCTGTTATACAGGAGCCTTCACACAAGGAAAACCTCAGGACCAGATGGCTTTTCTAGTGAACTCAAACATTTAAAGAAGAAATAATACCAATCCTCCAGGAACTCTTTTAGAAAAGAGAGGAGTAGTAAACACTTCTCATTTGTTAAGGTGACTTAATCCTGATTCCAAAATCTTACAAAAACGTTATAAGAAAAGGAAACCTGAGACCAATATCTATGATGACTGTAGACAAAAATTCTTTTAAAATATATTAGCAAATTGGCTTTTGCCTTAACGTGTGAAGGAGGAACTGTGAAAGGAATTGCTTTCCTGCTATAAACAGCTAGAAAACTGGACCATATAAGTGAAACAACTGTTCTCAGTACTGGACAACAGGCAGTGCAGGGCTGTGACCCTGTGAGATAGGTGATAAGTAAGGTGAACTTTATAATTACTCAGTTTGCAATTGAATGCAGTTGCCAAGCAATGGCACAAGTAGTGGCAAGCCAGATGAAACAGACAGCTTTGCTGAGCTGAGGAATTAGGAGAGTTTTGAGGAGGCTGAAACAGAATAATAAATGGAGCAGAGTGTTGGAGAAGAGGGAATTGTATAGGGAGAGAACCCCAGGTTTCTGCAGAGTCCCATCGAGTCCTTGGCTGAGTATTGATCTGCTCAGGAGAGTCCCACTGCTCTATGAGCTGGGGAAAGTCACCAGAAAGCAGTGAGTTGAATAATCCCAAGTGCTGTGGGACCCAAATGCTGGAGAGACAACACCTGCAGGAACCTGGCGAATGAGCCGTATGAACCTGGAAGACACCTTTCGGGTTCCTTCAGCCCTCTCTACTGAATAGGATGAGATCACGCCAGCTGACAACGGAGAATTTTTTACAAGATCCAGTTCCAGTATCACAGTGGCAACAAATTGATACCTGGGATATCTGGCATTTGATAAAAAAGTAACTGTAACAGGAAAATATGACCCATAATCAGAAGAAAAGTTAATAATTAGAAACAGACTCATGAATCAGTAATAAAATATGGGCAAAGGATTTCAGCATACACCTCACAGAAAGTACAGAGATGGCCAGTGAACACGTGAAAGTCTCTTCGGTGCTCAACATCATGAATCATCATGGAATTGCTGTATGAAATCACAATCAGATACCACTGAACACTTACTAGAATGGCTAAAAGAAAAATACAGCACTAAATTTTGCCAAGATATGGAACAATTCAAATTTTCATACATCGCTGGTGGCAAGTGTAAAATGGTGCAATCACTTTAAAGAACCTTATGACAGATTTATTTATTTATAAGTTTAGGGGTTCATGTGCAGGATGTGTACATTTGTTACATCTGTAAATAAGTGTCGTGGGGGTTTGTTGTACAGATTTTTTCATCATCCAGGTATTAAGGCTAGTGTTCATTAGTTACTTTTCCTTGTCCTTCCCTCTTCCCATCCTCTGCCCTCCAGTAGGCCCCAGTATGTTCCCTCTATGTGTTCATGTGTTTTCATCATTTAGCTCCCACTTGTTAGTGAGAACATGTGTTATTTGGTTTTCTGCTCCTGCGTTAGTTTGGTAAGGATAATGGCCTCCAGCTCCATCCATGTCCCTGCAAAGGACATAATCTTGTTCCTTTTTATGGCTGCATAGTATTCCATGGTGTATATGTACCACATTTTCTTTATGCAGTCTGTGATTGATGGGCATTCAGGTTGATTCCATGTCTTTGCTGTTGTGAACTGTGCTGCAGTGAACATAGGTGTGCATGTGTCTTTGTAACAGAATGATTTATATTATTTTGGGTATATACCCACTAATGAGATTACTGGATCGAATGGTATTTCTGTCTTTCGGTCTTTGAGGAATTGCTACACCGTCTTCCACAATCGTTGATCTAACTCACCCTTTCATCAACAGTATAAAGGTGTTCCTTTTTTCCCATAACCTCACCAGCATTAATAATTACCATTCTGACTGATATGAGATGGTATCTCATTGTGGGCTTGATTTGCATTTCTCTAATGATCAGTGATGTTGAGCTTTTTTTCATGTTTGTTTGGCTAAAGGTATATCTTTTTTTTTTTCCTTTTTCTTTGTTGAGAAAGACTCTTGCTCCGCACCCAGGCTGGAATGCAGTGGTGCAATCTCGACTCACCGTCACCTCCGCCTCCTAGGTTCAAGTGATTCTCCTGCCTCAGCCTCCCAAGTAGCTGGGATTACAGGCACTCGGCACCATGCCTGGCTAATTTTTCTATTTTTAGTAGAGACGGGGTTTCACCATGTTGGCCAGGGTGGGCTCAAACTCCTGACCTCAAATGATCTGCCTGCCTCAGTCTCCCAAAGTGTTGGGATTACTACAAGTGTGAGCCACCATGCCTGGCCTTTTGAAAAGTGTCTGTTCATGTCCTTTGCCCACTTTTTAATGGGATATTTTTTCTTGTAAATTTTTTTGAGTTGCTTATAAATGCTGGATATTAGAACTTTGTCAGATGCATAAATTGCAAAAAGGTAGTTTTTAAATAAAGGGACATGTACATCTGCCCTATGACCCAGTGGTTCGACTCTTCATACCTGCCGAGGAGAAATGAAGACATATACCCACAAACATATGTCTACAAGAGTAACTAACCCAGAAGTCTATGAATGGGTGAATGTGTAAACAAGTTATGGTATATTCTTAGAATAGAATACTTCTTCTGCTTGTAAAGAATGAACTACTGATACTGGTAACATGTGTGACTCTTACAGACACATTCTGAGCAAAAGAAATACAATACCAGGGAGATATCCTGTATGTACTTCTTTTTTTTTTTGAGTCAGCGTTTCACTCTTGTTGCCCAGGCTGGAGTGCAATGGCGTGATTTCGGCTCACCGCAACCTCCACCTCCTGGTTCAAGTGATTCTCCTGCCTCAGCCTCCCTAATAGCTGGGATTACAGACATGCACCACCATGGCTGGCTAATTTTGTATTTTTAGTAGAAACAGGGTTTCTCCATATTTGTCAGGCTGGTCTCGAACTCCCAACCTCAGGTGATCCACCTGCCTTGGCCTCCCAAAGTGCTGGGATTACAAGCAGGAGCCATTGTGCCCACCCTGTATGTACTGCTTATATGAATTGCAAGAACAGACAAATCCATTCTTTGGTGATAGATATCAGAAGGCAGTTAACTTGGAGTGGGGGCTAAGAATGACTAGAAAAGGGCAATAGAAATGTTCTATGTCAGCAGTTTTTTTTTTTTTTTTTTTTTTTTTTTGAGTTGGAGTCTCACTCTTTCATTCAGACCAGAGTGCAGTGGCCCAATCTTGGCTCACTGCAACCTCCACCTCCCAAGGCGTGATTGTGATTAATGCCCATCAATCACAGACTGCATAAAGAAAATGTGGTACATATACACCATGGAATACTATGCAGCCATTAAAAGGAACAAGATTATGCCTTTTGCAGGGACATGGATGGAGCTGGAGGCCATTATCCTCCTGTCTCAGCCTCCCAAGTAGCTGGCACTACAGGTGCCAGCCACGGCGCCTGGTTAATTTTTGTGTTTTTAGTAGAGATGGGGTTTCACCGTGTTGGCCAGGCTGGTCCTGAACTCCTGACCTCAGGCGATCTACCTGCTTCAGCCTCCCAAATTGCTGGGATTACAAGCGTGAGCCACTGTGCCTGGCCTAGCAATATGTTTATTGTATATAAACTATACTTTGATTTAAAAACATCACACTCCCTAACAAACAAATCTCTAAAGGAGAGGAGGAAAGGATGGGGAATTCTCTCCAGCACTTAACTGGAGACAGGCAGTCGTTGAGCCGGACCTTCAGGAGCATATACATTACTTCTAGACATCAGGACTGGCACTCCTGTCACAGCCCTGTCATTGGAGCACACGGAAGAGGTGAGTGAGTGAGGACTGTAGTTGGCAGAAAGGCATCTTAGATGTGGCAGGACTTGTGATGGGCCCAGAGAGCTGGATGGAATTTGACAAATTGGAGATTGAAGTGGCAATGTCACAGAAACTTTGTAGTTTTGTAGAAACACCAGCCTGGCCAACATGGCCAAATCCTGTCTCTACTAAAAATAGAAAACTTAACCGGGCACAGTGGCACACACCTGTAATCCCAGCTACTCGGGAGTCTGAGGTAGGAGAATCACCTGACCCCAGGAGGCGGAGATTGCAGTGAGCTGAGATCGAACCGCTGCACTCCAACCTGAGGGACACAGCGAGACTCCGTCTCAAAAACAAAAACAAAACAAAACAAAACAAAACAAAACAAAACAAAACAAAACAAAAAGTTGCTGCTCAAAGGTACTTATGTACTTTTGAAATTTGAGCACCAAAAAAATCTATGCCAATATACCCTTTTACCAAACTGTGAGAGAGTGGCTGTTTATTCAAATTCTTATCAATATTAGGTGTTACCATTCATTAAAAATTTTATCCAGCTAATTTGACGTATTTCCTGTTTTAATTTGTTGTTTGATCATTACTGAGGTTATGTGTCTTTTTTTTTTTAAGACAGGGTTTGGCTCTGTTGCCCAGGCTAGAGTGCAGTGAGGTGATTATGGCTCATCACAGCCCTAGTCTCCCAGGTGCCATTGATTCTCCCACCTCAGCCTCCCGAGTAGCTGGGACTAGGGGCACGCACCATCATGCCTGGCTAATTTTTTTTTTTTCTGTAGAGACTGGGTTTCGCCATGGTACCCAGGCTGGTCTCCAACTCCTGGGCTCCAGTGATTGGCCCGCTTCAGCCTCCCAGAGTGCTGGGATTGCAGACGTGAGCCGCTGTGCCCAGCCTGAGGTTACATGTCTTTTACAGACTATGTTTACTAGCCATTTCCATTTCCTCTTCTGTGTATTTTCCAGTGTTTGTAAGGTGTTCATCTTCCTGCTGTTCCATGTGCTCTTTGTGTGTTAGTGATGTTCACCTTTCATGGTATATGTTGTGTGTAGTTTTTAGTCCGTCGTGTGCTCTCTGTGTGTTAGTGATGTTCACCTTTCATGGTATATGTTGCGTGTAGTTTTTAGTCCGTCGTGTGCTCTCTGTGTGTTAGTGGTGTTAACCTTTCATGGTATATGTTGCGTGTAGTTTTTAGTCCATCGTATGTTCTCTGTATGTTAGTGGTGTTCACCTTTCATGGTATATGTTGCGTGTAGTTTTTAGTCCGTCGTGCACTCTCTGTGTGTTAGTGATGTTCACCTTTCATGGTATATGTTGCGTGTAGTTTTTAGTCCGTCGTGTGCTCTCTGTGTGTTAGTGGTGTTAACCTTTCATGGTATATGTTGCGTGTAGTTTTTAGTCCATCGTATGTTCTCTGTGTGTTAGTGATGTTCACCTTTCATGGTATATGTTGCCCGGAGTTTTTAGTCCATTGTGTGCTCTCTGTGTGTTAGTGATGTTAACCTTTCATGGTGTATGTTGCCTGGAGTTTTTAGTCCGTCGTGTGCTCTCTGTGTGTCAGTGGTGTTAACCTTTCATGGTATATGTTGCGTGTAGTTTTTAGTCCATCGTATGTTCTCTGTATGTTAGTGGTGTTCACCTTTCATGGTATATGTTGCGTGTAGTTTTTAGTCCATCGTGCGCTCTCTGTATGTTAGTGATGTTAACCTTTCATGGTGTATGTTGCCTGGAGTTTTTAGTCCGTCGTGTGTTGGTTGCATGTCATATGTCCTTCACTGCACAGTCACTTCCAATCTGTTACATAGTTCATTTGTTAATACTTTTACTTACAGATTTGTATCTTGCTTAGGAAGGTCCTTTCCCAACCTGAATGGTTTCTTCTAGTGTTTTTACTCTTCCCTTGACAGGCAGACACACACTCATCCACCCACTCGTTTAGATCTGTAAGCGTCTGGAATTTTGTATGGTAAGATACATGGTCTAATTTCCTTTTACCGTATTGTGTGGCCATCATTGGTTGACTGCCCCTGATTTGAAATGCTATTTTTATCATAACTAAGTGCTCATAAATACATAGGCTGGATTTGGAACCATTCATTGTGTTTCATGGATTTCTTAGTTTCTCTCAGCACCCCCCGTCTTAATTCCTGTAGCTCCATTATATGCCTTTCTTATCTGTTAATGCGAGTTTCTTCACATTGTTCCTTTTGGGAATTTTGTTGGCTCTTCGTATGCCAGTTCAAATTCCAGGTGAACCTAGGGTCAGCTTACCACATTTCAGAACACATAAGTACATCCCGTTGGAATTTTGGTTGGGTTTGCATTGAACTTGCAGGTTTTCAAAGTGGCACTGGACAGCATTCTAATTTTGAGTCTTAGATCTGTGTATCCAGTCTATTGTTTGATTCTTCTTGCTTTTAGCTCCCAAATGTCTCCTTGGTCACTGCCTTTCTTCCACTGCCATCATCACCCCTACGCTGGGCTTGCTAAGTAGTTCATTAGGTGGCCTCCTTGTGACCACTCTTGGCCCCTCCAGTCTCTTTTCCAGGATAGTCCAGGCTTTGCATTAGCTGTTCTCTGGGCTTAGACTACCTTCCCTGCTGGCCTCCCTCTTCACTCAGTTAATTTCTGCTCATTCTTAGATCTTACCTCCATTGTCATTTCCTCAAGGAAACCGCCCTGACCTTCCTAACAAGGTAAACTTCCACATCTACAGTTTCAGGACACCCTTTGCCTCTTCATCTGAGCACTCGGGCTAGAACTTTTGCTCTTCCTTGGAATGGGAGGTGAACTCTTCTAAGCACAAGTGAGTTCTCTAAGCACAGATGGGCCCTCTAAGCACTGAAGGCTCTTTAATTGCAGGAGGCTCCCTAAGCACAGGTGTGCCCTCTAAGCACAGGTGAGCCCTCTAAGCACAGATGCATCCTCTAAGCACAGGTGAGCCCTCCAAGCACAGAGCGGATCTGGAAGCAAAGGGGTTCTCTAAGCACGGGGGACTCTAAGCCCAGACAAGTTGTCCAGCACAGGGGTCTGTATAGGCACAGGGGCTGTGTTTGGTGTTGCTCACGTTGGTAATTCCCCACTCCTAGCCTGGAGCCTGGCCCAGAGGAGGAGCTTCTGAAATACACGCTGGTGTCAGTGAGCGTGGTGTTTCCTCCTGTTTATGTAAGTCGTCAGGTGAAGACGTGCAGTTTTTTTCCTGTGGTATTGTACTGTTCTTGTGAAGTTTATGCCCATGTTACTTCTTTTTGCTGGGAGAGAAGTGCTATTGATTTTTGAATGTTCTGTGGCTGTGATGTAGTGGAAAGACCTTGTCGTTGAAGGTTGCTTAGTTCCTGTGTGACCTTGGTTAGGTCATTTCACCTCTCGGATGATTTCTTTCAAATATAGTCGTTATCATAGCCCTAAGTAACACAAAGTGTTTTGAGGATCAAATGAGGTAATAGGTATGAAAGCTCTCTTTTAACACCCAAGCTTAAGCAGAGTTAGAGCCTTCTCTCATTATGTATATTCAAGATTTTTGAATTTTGTGAGTTTCTTCCAGTGAGGAGATAGGTTCAGAGAACATTAACAAATGAGTTTCCTCTCAGCCTTTTCTCATAAACCATAATCAGAAAACCAGAGTTATGCTGAGGGAGAGGCACTGGGAACGTGGTTGGTAAACATTACGTTATTGGTGTTCAGATATGAGGTTCCTGCTTTTCATAATATCCTTAGGGTACTGGGGAAGATTTGATATTTTCTGAGATTGCGGTAAAATGCAAGTTATTGCTACGACTGTTGCCCAATTATTCTGATACTTTTTACTTAGACTTCAGTAATTGGAAAAAGATTAGATATCAGGACTTTGTATTTTGTTGATCATATTAGCAGAGTCTTCTCTTTAATTGTTTCTTTTATTCCTGTTATTAATCATCAGCTCCAGGCTGTTAGGAGAAGGACCTAATGGTAGATCCCTAACTTAAAGGAAAGAAATAATTACTTGAGTTTCAGTGGGATTGGACAAGTGTTGATTTACCTACAAATTGAAATGGATTCTCCAGCCCTCCAGGGCATGGGAATGAGACACTCAAGGAGACACAGAGGTCGATGGAATGCAGGCCTGCTCTCCGTACCCCGCTGTCCCGTGCTTGTCCTTCCCTGCCCTTGGAGGTGCTGGGCCTTGCTCCAGGACCCCGCCGCCGTCTCTGGTCAGCCCCTCCCCTCTCGTGATTTTTTTCTACTTGTAGATATTTATAAAGCCTCATTGACTTGTATTAGATTACCTTGAAGACTTTGTTGTCTGTGTAGAATATGGCCATATCCTTAATTAATGCTATATAAAGATAAGCTTATCTCCATGAAACAGTTTCTTTCAAAACCAGTAGTGAGAAAAACCGCATCATATAGATATGCTTAAATAGCAAATGGAGAGTGAGATGGATGAAAGAGAGGAAAACTAATTCACATGGTCAGGTTAGGGAGAAAAAGCCTCCTTTGGGAGAGAGAAGGGGGAAGGGAGAGAGAGAGAAGGGGAAAGGGAGAGAGAAAAGGGGGAAGGGAGAGAGAAGGGGG
>PVKV010035312.1:0-16781 GCA_004027835.1 Alouatta palliata
AGAGGATCCCCAGAGAACCCCATCCTGCCCTTTCAAGAGCATCAGATCCCCCTTTTCTTTCCCAGTGGGAGAAACTGAGGCCCAGAGAGAAGTCTCTGCTCTGACACCCCCCAAGTGCTCTCCCCAACCAACAGGCCCCTCTGGGACTCCCTCTCTGTCCTGCCCTGGGCCCCACAGGGTGGGCTCTGCTTCCTGCTGGCTCTCTCCAGGCTTGGGGTTCAGAGGTGGGAGGCGATGGCCCCTTCCCCTGTCAACTGCCTCTAATGATTAACCAGATGGCTGCAGGGAGAGGTGGAGGTGGGGAGCCGGTTCCTCAAATCCCCTCCAGGCTCTGGGCCGGCTCACAGGCCAGAATGGGGGCCCCCTCCAGCTCCAGAAGAGCTCCCCGACTGCCAGGTCCAGAGGGTCCCTCACTCCCTGGGATCGCCTGAAGGGCTCAGTCAGAGGGGGCCCCAACACAGGGACGTTCTCTGTCACTGAGATCTGTTCAACCCTCTCCAGAGATCGGCCCCACCACCAGCCAGCCTGGATGCTGAGTGTGTCCACACCTCATGCACATAGTGGACACCTGCTGGGACTCAGCTCCAGGTCACCCAGTCCCTCGGGACTGAGGTCAGCTCGCCAGCTGGTGGCCTGAGGCAGATCTCAGGACCTCCCTGTGCCTTAGTTTCCTCACCTGAAAAATGGGAATAATTAGAGTTGCTTCCTCAAAGTACCCCCACCCACAGCTCCCTGCAGACACAGTGGGGACAGAACGTGACCTGCAGGACACACCCCTCCCCCAGGGAATCGGAAGGCCACCCCCACCCCTGGGGAGCCCGGAAGGAGAAAAACAAAGCGAGAAGAAAGCTTCCTTCTGGCACAAGGTGACTCACCTGCTGGCCCAGGGACAAGCTCCCCCAGCCACCCCCCACCGCCTGAGACAGACAGACACACACACGCCTGCCCCATAGCACCCAGAGGGGGTGAGTCATTGTACCCCCACCACATTTGTGATGGCCTCCCTGGGTGCATACTAAGGTAGGAGGATTATTCTAAGAGCCACCTGGGACCCTCCCTCCTTGGCCTCACAAGCAGGGAAAGAAGGCCCAGCCCCTCCTTAGCCTGGCATTCAAGGCCTGCCTTTGAACACCCCCCTCACCAACAACTCCCAGCTTTATTCAGTTTTATCTCATTGACGCACTCAACAAACATTCCCTAATGAAGGCCGGTGAGGGCCCCGAAACTGGGCTAAGACCCGACGTTGCCCCAGCCCCACCGCCTCTTCCTCCGTTAACAAGGAGCCTTTTCATCCCACCTGACTTGGACTCCTACACCACCTACAAAACCCAGCCTCAGGGCTCCTCCTGCAGGAAGGGAGGAGCGCCGCCTCCCCAGTCCTGACCTCAGGGGGATGCGGATGACTTTCCCCCTCCCTAACTATGGGAGCCCCAGCGGGAGGGACAGGGGCTGCGGCCACAGCTCTAGGGTGGCTAGGGCGGTGGAGCAGGAGCGCCCTGAGAAGTTTGTTAAATCCAGGGAACGGCCGGGTTCCCCTCCCCCATTCCGTCTGCAGATTCGGCCTAAGGAGGTGCCAGTTCCTTCCCCTTCCCCCCTTCCCCGAGTCCAACCCTCCTCCCCACCCAGAGGTCCGGGAGGGGAGACCGAGAGAGAGGCAAGGACTTGGGCGTTGGTCTGTCTTGCGGGAAGGGGGTGCCCTCCCCTCCCCACTTCCTGACCCAGCAGAAAGGGCCCGGGCGTGTCCAGATAAACCGCGACTTAATGGAGGCGCAATCCCTGCCCGGAACAGGCCAGGCCCAGGTGAGGCTCAGAGCCAGACGCGCCCAGCCTAACTCACCTGGGATCGGACCCTCCGGGGCGGGGTCCTCACTCCCGGCCAGCACCCCTATCCCACCGTCTGCGGAGTGGGCGCCCCCAGGCCTGTGCTCCCCCCACCTGCCGGTCGTCTGGTCTCCGCTTTCAGGGTGCGGAGTAGATACTCCCAGGGGTCCGAGCCGGCGAGCTCGGGTCTGGCACAGCCGGCGGCAGAGACCGCGGGCCAGGGGGGCCCTGGAGACGCCCCAAGCCCTGCAGCCCCGCTGCAGCTCTGCTCGGGTCCCCTCGCCAGGGGCCTTCGCAAACTCACCCACCGCGCGCCGCCGAGCCCCGCTCCAGGATCCGCGGGCCGCCCCCAACCCAGAGGAGAGCGCAGAGAATTAAGCCAAGCTATTTACATTTTTAAAGGTGAAAGGAACCTGCCTTCCGGCAGGGCAGGAACGGCGCTCAGGTGGTTTAACTCAGCGCCGGGATCCCGCTCAGCTGCGGGGGCCTCGAACCCCGCCGCGGGGCCGGCGATTGGGCCCCTCCGGAGCGCGGCGCCCAACGCGGGTTTCGTTGCGTCGGGGAAGTCCGTGGCCTGCAGCGCCCAGGCCCTGCGCGCTCCGCCGAGCCCGGGATAAGGGCGTTCACCAGCCCCCCAACCCCCGATCCAGGCCGTTCACCTTCCGCGCACCCTCCAGGGGCCTGCAGCCCGCGCCCCTCCCCGCCAAGCCTCATTTTCCCAAACTGCAAATGCCGCACGAACTGGTTTTCTCCTGGGTGCGCGCTGGGAGGAGAAGATTCTAACGGAGCCCAGCAAGGAGGGGACCAGGCCTGCGGGAGGGGGCGCGTTCCTGTCCCCAGACCCCTCCCGCTGCGCCTCAGCCCCCAGCCCGGCTCCCTGGCCTGCACCGGTCGGGCCGGGCGCAGAGGAGGCAAAGCAGGCGGAGGCGGCGAGGGGAGAGCGGCCAGACCTCCCGCCTGAGCCCGGACCCTTCCCCTCCCCTCGGGTTACTTTCTAGATGGGGAAACTGAGGCGCAGTCAGGGCGATGCGGCGGAAGCGCCGCGCCCGCCGGTCTCCCGCGCCTGCCTGCCACAGCCCGGAGTGGAGGACCCGGAATTCCCTCCTCTAATCGTGTCCCAGAACTCCCGGACGTCGGAGGCCAAGCCGCGGAAGGAGGAGACGAGGACGCGAGGCCCAGGGGACCACCCCCTCCGCTCCCCGGCGGGCCGCGGCCGCCCAGCCCCGATGCCCCGGCGCAAACAGGCGCGGTGTTTGCCGAGCGCGCGGCGGGCGGCGCGGCCCGAGAGCGATGAGGATTCGATGGAGCCGCTCGCCGCGGCGGGGGGCAACGGAGCCCGGGCGGGCGCGGGGATCGATCCGGCACAGCTGTCGCCGAAGAGCCCGCGGGAGCATCCACTCGCGGCCCAGATCTCCCGGGGCGCCCCGCAACTGCGGGCAGTAAATCTGGGACGTCGGGCCCGCCAGGGGCGAAACCCCAAAGTCGCCACACCCCGATGGGCCGCTCAGGACGTCCCCATGGCCAACGTGGAACCTTGGGGGCCCCGCGCCCTGCCCCTCCGGAAGCCCCGCCAGGCCGAAAAAGCTCAGAGTCTCCCCCCAAATCTCAAGTACCCGGACCCCGCCGGAACGAAGGCGGCTGGAGTCCGATGGGAGAACTCCCGGCACACACTAGGCGCCGGCGGCCGGGATTTGGGGCGACCGCAGGTTTGGGGCCGGGAGTGGGCGCAGCTGGGGCTGGGCCTGGGTGGGGGCGCGTCCTTGGCCGTCATGTAGTAACAACCTCGCTTTAATAAAAGCAGGGAGAGGTGTGCAGCGCCGCTGACTTTCATTTCGGTGGGAAGCAAATCGAATCAGAAAGTCAGTTGGGGGCGCATCGCGGAAGGTTCTGGGGGAGCCCCAAGAAGGGAAACTTGAGCAATCTAACTCTGCCTTTGATGTTTTTAGCTGCAATGAGAGAGTCAATAACAACAGGGAGGGTGGCGTGTCTGAAAATGGGAAAGGGTGGAGGATTAAGGGGGGTCCCAGCTCAGGGGGTCGGTTTATGGAGGTTGAGGGGTGAAGAGTGCACACCCCTGGGGCCTGGGGAGTGGGTAGAGCCCCCGCAATTCTCCCTGCCACCCGCAGGACTCTCCAAGCCCTGAGGTTAGTGGGACCCGAGGCTGCCCTTCTTGACCCCTCCCGGACCCAGGCCAGGCACAGAGAGGGTGGTCTTTGGTCTGGGGCAGCCCAGCACCTGCCGAGGTCCCCCTCCCCCACTCCCAGGCACGGACTCGAGCTCTGGGAGCCAAATTCCAATTTTCCTGGAGGGGATACTGAGAGCAGAGCGCTTCCTTGAGGTGGCTGAGGTCCCTGTGGGGCGGGAAAGGGGTACTCCTTGTCCCCATCCAGCCCACCCCTCCCCTCGCCCACAATTTGCCTAATGACCCCGGATCGATCCGGGTCTGGGCAGCCTGCCTACCCCGTGGCCGGCTCAATTCTATTTTACTAATTACTAAAAGGCCGCTGGCTGGTGGGGAGAAGTAGGCTGGGGGCTCCAGGGGGCCACACTCCCTCTCTTGGGGCCAGCAAATTTCTCTTCAGTCTCCCAGTGGGCGCACAGCCTCTACAAGGAGTGAGATCTCCGACCCTGGGGGAGTCCAAGTCTCCATCAGCCTAAGGGGGGGTGAGGGGCTTCGCAGACCTGGATGGGGTTAGGTCCACCAGGCTGGGCTGCCCCTTCCAAGTCTAGGAAGCTTTGGAAGGGGTCTGTGGCCACCTTAGGGTGTCCTGAGGAAGCAGAGGGGAGAGACCCCCTTCCCCTCGGAGCCCCTGACCTTCCTCTTCTCTTTCTAGCAGGATGCTTTCCCTGCTAGAAAAGCCACAAACGCTTGTTATTAAAATGAACACGATAATCAAGCTGTAGAAAATATATTAAAAAGGACCTGCATAATCCCAGCTCCCAAGGAGGTCCCCCTTGTCGGCATTTGGGGGAGCTTCCTTCCGCCTTGGTATCCTCCTGCCCATAGAGACCCCCAGCCCCCACCTGGCTTGTGCTTCCCGGAGCCTGGGATGCTAGCGTTTTATGGCGGCTGATTGATTTTTAGATCTCACGATTATTTTTAATTATCTGTGATTGTTGGAGGGTGAGATTGAGAAGCCCAGGATGAGGGCTCGGAGCAGCCACTTCCCTCCCCCAAGACTCAGCATCTTCACGGGGAGCGGGGAATGCAGCTGCTCAGACCCGCTCCTCTCTTCCCACCTGAAAGATGGGTGCAATTATGTAAACAGTCCAGAAACTATACATGAACCCTGCAACTGGAAAGTTTAGGGACCGACACTTGAGGGGGGCAGGAGTTAGCACCTGGGCAGAGGTAGGAATGAAAGGGAGGCTCTAAGGTCAGCACCCCCACCTTGTGACATAGGTACCCAGGAAAATGGCGACTTCACTCCTCCCTCTCTGGGGCTGAGTGAGAAGAGAGAGTATGTCTGGTAAACAGCAGGCACTTACTAAATGCTGAGCCCTACGCAGAGAGTAGTAACAGGGGTCCCCTTCAACCCTCCCCTCCCCAGGACTTGGATCAGGCCACTTCAGGCCTCGGGTCCAGATCAGGCCCCCTCCCTCTCTGCTATCTGGTCAGCATAGACCCGCCTCCAGTCTCAGCTGGGCAGGCTGGAGGGCACCCCTCCCACATCAGAGAGGGGAAACTGAGGCACAGAAAGGTCCCTGTTACAGAGCCAATCCTAGTCTTAGTTCAGAAAATCGAATCTCCAAAGTGTAGCCACGTCTCCAGGGGCCAGGGACCCTGGATGCAGGTGCAGAGCTGGGGGTGGGGTGGGGCTGGGGTTGGCCCAGAAGGTTTGCCTGGAAGGGGAGTGATGGCTTGACTGCCTCCTGCGCTTTTCCCTCAGCTTTGAACCCTGAGGCAACCCTCAGAGACGGGGTAACTGGAGGCTCCCACAAACCGGACGCCGCACCAACCTGACCCTCCCCTTTGCTCTTCTAAAACGTGCTCGAGGGTTACCTGGGGGCAGAGGCAATGGGGAGGCAGGAAGGGACTGAGGCTGGAGTTTGGACTCTGCATCCCAGACTCTGGCCCCCAAGACAGGGCGCCCTCTAGGTTCGGGTCTGGACCCTCCCGACCCCCAGCCCTGACCTTACCCCACTGGAGTGATCTAGTCCCCTGGGGGTCTCTGTGATTACAGGAGCCCTACCGCCCTCTATTCCAGTTCCGACGGGGCTCCTGGGCCTCACCTGTCTCCAGGTGCTGAGAAGGAGAGCCCCGGCTTCCCCTACCCTGAGGAGCAGTCCCAGGGCCAAAGAGTTTGCACCAGGGACGTCTCAGAAGACGGGCAGGGAATCCGGCCTCAGCCTCCGTGGGGTGCAGGGTGACAGAGGCTCTCAGTGGTCACCCCCAGGCTCCAGTGCCTCCAGCGGGCCCTGCCAAGGAGGCTTTGGCAACCCTAAGCCCAAGAGCCCATTGTACAGTTGGGAACTTGGAGGCCCAGGTGCCCACACCTGGGCAGATGCTGGCACCTGGGGCGCACAGAGGCCCTGATCTAGCCAGCGGACCTCCCTTTTCCCCCACTTCCCCCAGTAAGAGGTCGTGGGAAGGGGGCTACAACTCCGTAGGTGTGAGCGGGGGTAGGGGTAGGTGAGCTTGCAGCAGGGACCCAGCTCCTGGGGTTCTGCAGGGAAGGGCGAGACACGTGCATCCGAGGAGACCGTCCAGCCACACTTCCAGAAACTCCCTGGAGAGGGACTTGGGGGCTCCAGGCAGGAAAGCCACATTCGGGACTCGAGAGAGAATCACACGGAGACGCGAAATCGGAGACGCAGGGTCGAGGCCCCCAGCCCCACCTGGACAGAGTCTGTCCTCCGAACCCCGCCCGCTGTCCCCCGGGTACAGCCGGCCCGCGGGGACGCCGAAGCCCCAAGTCTGCCCGACTCCGACCTGCCTGGTGCTCGAGGGGCCCGGGGCGGGCGGGGAGCTACGCTGCGGGAGGCCGCGGCGGCGGGAGCAGGTGGGCGGGGGCGCTGACGTCAGACTCGGGCCCGGGCGCCGGCGGCCGCTCCCCTGCCACATCCTGGTGGCCGCGCTCGCAGCCGGGCCGGACCGTGCGCCGCGCAGCCGGGCAGCCTCGCGCGCAGCCACCGGGGAGAGGGCGGGAGTCATGCGGCAGCCTTGAGCACGCGGGGCCGGCGCTGAGGAGCGCGCGCGGCGGGCGGGCGGCAGAGCATGGAGCTGAGCCTGGAGAGCCTGGGGGGCCTGCACGGCGTGGCCCACGCGCAGGCTGGCGAGCTGCTGAGCCCGGGCCACGCGCGTTCGGCGGCGGCGCAACACCGCGGCCTGGTGGCGCCCGGACGCCCGGGCCTGGTGGCCGGTATGGCGAGCCTGCTGGACGGCGGCGGCGGCGGGGGCACCGGGGGCGCGGGCAGCGCGGGCGGCGCGGGCGGCGGCGCGGACTTCCGCGGGGAGCTGGCGGGCCCGCTGCACCCGGCCATGGGCATGGCCTGCGAGGCGCCCGGCCTGGGCGGCACCTACACGACGCTCACGCCTCTGCAGCACCTGCCGCCGCTCGCGGCCGTGGCCGACAAGTTCCACCAGCACGCGGCGGCCGCGGCCGTGGCCGGGGCGCACGGCGGCCACCCCCACGCACACCCGCACCCGGCGGCCGCGCCGCCCCCGCCGCCCCCGCCGCAGCGTCTGGCGGCCAGCGTGAGCGGCAGCTTCACCCTCATGCGCGACGAGCGCGCGGCGCTCGCCTCCGTGGGCCACCTCTATGGACCCTACGGCAAGGAGCTGCCCGCCATGGGGTCGCCGCTGTCGCCGCTGCCCAACGCGCTGCCGCCCGCGCTGCACGGCGCCCCGCAGCCCCCGCCGCCGCCGCCCCCGCCGCTGGCCGGCTACGGCGCGCCTGGCCACCTGGCCGGGGACAAGCTGCTGCCGCCCGCCGCCTTCGAGCCGCACGCCGCGCTGCTGGGACGCGCCGAGGACGCACTGGCCCGAGGGCTGCCCGGAGGCGCTGGCGGTACAGGCGGAGGCGGAGCGGGCAGCGGGAGCGCCGCGGGGCTGCTGGCGCCGCTGGGCGGGCTGGCGGCAGCCGGGGCGCACGGGCCGCACGGAGGAGGCGGCGGCCCCGGCGGGGGCGGCAGCGGCCCCAGCGCGGGCGCGGCGGCCGAGGAGATCAACACGAAGGAGGTGGCGCAGCGCATCACGGCAGAGCTGAAGCGCTACAGCATCCCGCAGGCGATCTTCGCGCAGCGGATCCTGTGTCGCTCGCAGGGCACGCTCTCCGACCTGCTGCGCAACCCCAAGCCGTGGAGCAAGCTCAAATCCGGCCGCGAGACCTTCCGCAGGATGTGGAAGTGGCTGCAGGAGCCCGAGTTCCAGCGCATGTCGGCGCTGCGCTTGGCAGGTAGGAGCGTGGCGCGCTCGGCCAGACCCGCGGGGCGCCGGGGCCCGACTCCCCAGCACCTAGCCGGCGGCGGCCCGATGCCCAGGGCCAGCTCCCGAAGCCCCGCCCGTACGCCCGGCCGTCCGGGACCCCCTCGCAGAGAGCTAGACCGCGATCCGCGCCCCTGCCCGTTTGTACCGTTGCCAAAAGGGAGAAAGGGATTGTGCCGCCTCCCCCACCCCCCTGTCGCCGCTTCTGCCCTTTCGGGAGCGCGTAGGGATTCTCTAGTCCTGTTTAGACTGCTGGGAGGCCCGGAGCCTCTCCCTAAGCAGCCCTCAGGAAAGCTCATTGTGTGTGTGTGTGTGTGTGTGTGTGTGTGTGTGTGAGCGCGCGCCTGTTCCGGGGAGCTGTGTCCCCGAACGAGCTGCTGTTCTCAGCTAAGGTGCCACTCCCCTCCTCCAGTATGGATGGAGAGGGGCTGCTGAGCCCCCAGCCCCGGGCCACAGAGCTCCGAGACGGTGCGGCGGGCGCCCGCAGCTCAGCAGCAGAGACCGAGCCCGCGCTCATCCCCCCTGCCCCAGCGCGCGCTTCTTTGTAGTTCGGCCCGGCGATCGATACCACCTCCCTCTCCCCTCCGGCCGCTGGCAAAGGTCACCCGAGAATGGCGGGGGGAGGGGCGGCCCGGGGGACCCTCGGCTTGCGCGGCCCGGAGGCCTTCACACCCGGCCCCGGCGCCCGCCCCGCGCAGTTTGGCCCTGGCTCGGGTGCGCGCGGCCCTGCCCGCCTGGCTTTTGGGTTCTTGTCTCTCCTGTCTACCGCTCCCCTCTCTGGGTCGGAACACGCTGGCATCTATGTGTTTTTCTCTCGCTTTCCGCGTTTCGCTTGTTCCTGCTCCTTCTCTCTGCTCCCTTTCTGTCTCTCTGCCTCAGTCTCCGTCTCATACTCAGCCACCGGGCCCCCTGGGGACCCTCCTCCCTCCTCCCTCCCAGCTGACAACAGCTAAGTCCACACCTGCCCTCTGACCAGCCCGGCTGGGCCCCTATTTCCTAGGTGGGGGTGGGGGTGCAGGAGAACCCCTGGCCTAGGTGGGGGTCACTTTCCCTGGTGGTGCTGGGGAGGGGCTGCCCACCCAGGCCACAGGGACAATAGCCGCGGCGTCTGGCGCCTGATCGATCGCTTCTCTGAGCACAAGGGCAAGAAAGGCGGGGGCTCTAGGAGGCGCCCCACTAGCAAAGAGGCTGTGGGGGTTGTGGCTGTGCCCCAAAGCAGCCCAGCCAGGCAGGGGGTTGGGGAAGAGAGGACAGCGGGGCCCCTTTGCTGTTCCTCCCCAGCAAGCCATTTCCTCCCTCCACCCCAGGGGGACCAGACAACGCCCCCTAGCCTGGACCCACAGGCTGGCCTCAGTTTCCCCCTTCTGCAGAGCAAGCAAGATGACTAGCTGGAACCTCTTCTGGGATTCTTAGACTTCTCCACTTTGGAGCACTGGAAAATAAATTGTCTTTTGACTGTGGCAGGGTAAGCTTGTGCCCAGGGAGGTCACGTGAACCTGGATGGTTTGAGTCTGTCCTCTCCCTGTGACACGTGCAGAGACACCCGTGTGCCTATCACAGACAGGTGGTCACATCCTCACCCAGCCACGGCCCTCAAGGTGAGGTGCAGTGCAGGGCCTCAGGTAGCAGAGGTCACAAGCCTGGCTGCTACCTACCTTCCTTTCTTTTTTTTCTTTCTTTCCTTCTTTTCTTCTTTCCTTCTTTTCTTTCTTCTTTCTTTCTTTCGGCAGAGTTTCACTCTTGTCACCCAGGCTGGAGTGTAGTGGGGCGATCTCGACTCACTACAACCTCTGCCTCCTAGGTTCAAGTGATTCTCCCGCCTCAGCCTCCCGAGTAGCTGGGATTACAGACACCGACACCGGCCACCACACCTGGCTAATTTTTTTTTTTTTAATTTTTAGTAGAGATGGGGGTGTCACCATGTTGGCCAGGCTGGTCTGGTCTCGAACTCCTGACCTCAGGTGATCTGCCGTCCTGGCCTCCCAAAGTGCTGGGATTACACAGGTCTGAACTACCGCACCCGGCCTAGCTGTGACTTTTAGACACGAAGTGGCTGCCATCACACCAGTAAGGCAGGGACAGTTTCTCCATCGCGATACCCACCGCCTCCTGCCTCCTCCCCAGCAGGTATTTGGGGGCGCCGTGTCCACCGTGGGTGCACCGGAGTCCACACACTCTCCATTTTTCTGTCACCTTGGGCAACACGACCCATTCTCACTACTGGAATTGCAGATTTGGGGGCCACAGAAAACATCGGCCAGAGCGTCACAGAAGGACAAACCGCAGGCGACAAGTCCCATGGGGGGGGGACCCCGCAGCCGGGTCAGCAGCACCCGCCAGCCCTGCGTGGAGACCTGGAGACCGCCTGCTTCCCCTGCACCCCGGTCGGTGTTCCCTCCTGCCAGCCCCACCGCCATGCAGGCCGCAGCCTTCCCCTTCCCGCCGCGGGTGGAGTTGCAGGAGGGGGAAACAGCCTGCGTTTGTGCCTCGCCTTCCTGACTTGTGACAATGACAGTCTCAGCTCTGGGAGCCCGGGCTTTCCCGTCCAGGAAGGGAGAATGACAACAGTCGCCGCCGTCTCAGGGGTGCGTGGGGAGACCGGAGGGGTGGGCACCGCGCCTGGCACCACCGAGTCTCCGGCGGGGCGCCGGGGTGTTGAGGATGGTAAACCTGGACCGCCTTGCCCGCCGCGTCTCTGCCGGGTCCACCATCCCCACCGTGGCCCCGCCGCCCGGCCCCGCCTCCCCGGCCGCGGGCTTCACGCCGTTAGCGCTCCGCACCTGTCGCGTCTCAGGTGCGCTGGGGGCCGCGTCTACACCGCCAGACTCCGCCTGGGACGCACGAGGTGGCGCGGGCGAGGGCCGCGGGGTCATTAGGCTCCGGCCGAGGCCTTTAGTTCCGGTCGCTGCGCAAATGAAAAGCGGTTAAGTGGCGGCAAATCGCGGCGGTTAGAGGGAGGCGGCGGGCGCGTCCCCATCTCCACAGCGACGCCCCGAACGCCCGGGGCTCGGATAGGGAACTCGGCCCCCTCGGCCCCATTTCAGCCCCGCAGCGATGCGGAGGACTCGCCGCGCTTCCTCCTCCTGCGTCGCCATCCCCCGCTCCGCGGGCACCGCGGGCCTCCCCGGGCAACTTTGCGCCCCGGGTCGCCCATCGCGCGCTCGCCCGCCTAGGGCCGGCCACGCGTTTCTGCAGCTACCGAGTGTCCCGCCGGGCGCCGGGGCCTCGAGGGAGACGGGGACAGGGAGGGAGAGACCCGCAGGTTCAAACGGAGAGGGAGGGAGAGAGGCAGAGACGGGGAGAGGGAGGTGGATGGAGTTGGAGGTGGGGGATAGGGAGACAGAACCAGAGTGCGGGGAGAGACCCAGAGTGGAGACACGGACGGGAGGAGTGGAGAAGCCCGGAAAGAAACGGAGGTGCAGGGGAGACGGAGAGAGGCGGACACAAAGAAAAAGAGACAGAGAGGAAAGGAATCGGGGCGCTGGAGGCCACCTGTGCCCACCCCCACATCCTCCTTCCCCATCATGGGGTAGGACTGGGGAGAGAGGAATGGGTGGTTTCTTTGTTTCACCAAAGCACGCAAGGAATCCCACGGCAGACCTCTGGAGTCCCATCTCCATTGCCTATTCTACCTGCCTCAGTTTACCCATCTGTAAAATGTGCGTGTTGGGGGGCCTCATTCTGGGTCTGACACTCTCGGATTCTGGGCGCCTCTAGTTCGGGAGTCCTGCAGCCCTCATCCCATTCCCACGGGCCGGGAGCCTCACCCCACCCCCACCCCAAGGTCCTCCGGCAGCGCCTGGTCGAAGCCCTCCCCTGGCGCCGTCTCCAACAGTAATTATGGGAGAGGGGCTGGGGGAGGGGCGGGCGGGCTCCTCGGCGGGGGTGGGGGCGGTCGATGAATTCGAATTACCGTCTCTAATTCATCACCGTCGCTGGGTCGATAGCTTCGGCCGTCTTCAAATATTGTTTAAATTGCAACTCCGGAGGAAAAGTATTTTTTGTAACTGATCAGAAAAAATATGTATATGGATAATACAAAGTTAGGTGGAGGCGGGTAAAGAAGGGCCTCATCTCCTCCCAGGGGCACCACGGGGAGGCAGGAGCCCAGGATCCCTGAAGGATGGTGGAGCCCAGTGTGGGGGAAACCGAGGCAGGGAGCCCCCCCCACAGGTGGATGGGATGCTTTGCCCTTAAGCAGGACAAATTGTCCTAGGGCCAAAAACCAGCATCCAGCATGGAGCTGCATGCTGAGGGCATCTGGCGCAGGGATTGGGCACTCTGCTTGGTGGTGGGTGAGTGGGGGGACACCAAGGACTGGGGACCTGGAAGGGTGGAGATGGGAAGAAAACATCATCTTACCCACCCAGGCTCATACTGGCCCTCTGTCCCCCACCTGTTCCCTCTACCCGATGCCAGCATCAAGGGCTGAGGCTGAAAGGGGAGGGGCAATCCTGGAGCCCCCTCAAAGGGACAGGTGTCCACCCACTGCAAGCACTCTGGACAGCCCCAGCCAAACTCTGGATGAAAGGAGGGATGAGGGGGACGAGGAGGAGGAGGAGAAGAGGGAAGGGAGGGAAGGAAGGGGAAGAGGGGAGGGAGGTGAAGATCCCTGCGCCTTTTGCAAGAAACCCACTTTCCTCTGCAAGGAGTCCACACCTTTTAGGGACACCCCAGAGAAAGATGCCCAGCCCCACTAGTAGAGATAGCCAGCGTAGGGGGCCTTGGAGACCTGGGTCTCCCCTGGGCTCTGTCCCTGGCTGATCTGGGCAAAAGGGCTTGAGCCTCAGTTTACTTATCTGAGAAACGGACAGAATGAGATCACTCTGAAGAGGGTGTGTGAGGTGCCGGAGGGGCTCGGGGGTCTGGAGGGGACGCTGCAGGTTCCCACGGGGATGCACGCACAGACCTAGAGCCTGCCCAAGCCGGGAGAACCAGACCCTTGTGGGACTGTCCTTAAGGCACAGGTGACTCTGCTGCCCCCAAACAGCACCCTCCCCCTAAACCTCAGGGCCTGGGACGGAGCCGCCCAAGGAATCAGGGATCAGGTTCCCATCTCCCTGCAGAAGGGGGGGGAGAGGAGGGCAGGCTCTGAGGTGGGGAGGGGTCCCACTGGGTGCCCACAGCCCTCTCCCTCCTCCTCAGCTCACCCGCCGCCAAGACCTTTAAAGCCCGATGTGGTTCCCGTGCCCACCCTACAGAGTGTCAGGCTGAGGCTGAAGAGAAAGGCCCTGGCAAGAGCCCCACACTGCTTCTGATCCGAAGCCAGCTTCTGCCAGGAGGGGCCGTAACGGGGCAGGTGGCATTTGGGGATGGAAGGCTGGTGGGGGGATTCCACGCAGGTGGCATTTGGGGATGGAAGGCTGGGAGGTGGACGGAGGGCAAGGACCACATAGAAGGGACCAGGGTGTGGTGGTGCCTTCCAGGTTCCCAGCCACTGGGGGGATTCTCAGGTGGGGACAGGTAACCAACCAGTTCCCCCTTCCCATGTCCTTTAGGGGCGGTGAGGCCTGCCCTTCTCCCAAGCTCCTCCAAGTGTGACGGTGTTGTGGGCGGGTGAGTCCCTTCCCCTGGGATACCACCCCGGAGACTCCGAGAGAGGATGGGGGAGCCAGGTCCCAGCTTAATCAAGTCCAGCTCAGAGCCCCCAGGACCACCCCTACTTCGGCTTTTCCTGGCAGACCTCCCCTCCCAACACTGGCCTCAGTACCCATCATTCCTTTCTGTAGCCCAGGAGACAGAGACTCACCCCCATATCAAAGAGGAGTCTGGGGGAGTCGCTGGAGTGGTGACGGGCTGGAGCTGGCATTTGGCTCTGAGGTCCACTTAGCCTGAAGTCCTCGAACTAATCACGAAGGGTTCATTCTTCTCCCTGAGTCTCCCTCCCATTCTGTGCTGCTCCTACAACCATTGCCACTCTAGTCTAAACCACTACCGTGGTCTCCTCCTCCTCTCCCCTCTCCTCCCTCTCCTCCTCCTCCCTCTCCTCCTCCTCCCTCTCCTCCTCCTCCCTCTCCTCCTCCTCCCTCTCCTCCTCCTCCCTCTCCTCCCTCTCCTCCTCCTCCTCCGTCTCCCAATTCCACTCCTCTTTCTTTTTTTTTCCTTTCTTTTTCTTCTTTTTTTTTGAGATGGAGTTTTGCTCTGTCGCCCAGGCTGGAGTGCAGTGGCACCATCTCAGCTCACTGCAACCTCCACCTCCCGGGTTCAAGCGATTCTCCTGCCTCAGCCTCCCAAGTAGCTGGGATTACAGGTGCATACCACCACACTAGGCTAATTTTTGTGTTTTTAGTAGTGACGGGGTTTCACTGTGTTGGCCAGGTTGATCTCAAACTCCTGACCTCAGATGATCCACCCTCCTCGGCCTCCCAAAGAGCTGGGATGACAGGTGAGAGCCACTCCCTGCTCCCCCCGGCCGCCCACTCCTCCTTCTCGCTGCCCCACATTCTAAGGGAGCTTTTCAGGACCGCTTTGGAGCTCCTGCCCCCCTGGCTGGCACTCTGCCCCCTGGCTTCCCAGAGCCCTAAAATATAACTGTGGCTTCCTGTAACGGCCTACAGTGCCGGACCCTGGCCTCCGTCGTGGATGTGGGAGGGGACTTTGGCTGGTGGGACCAGCAGGGACAAAGGCAGGGAGATGGGAAGGTGCTGAGCTGCTGTGAGGAGGGAGGCTGGGCCTCTGTAAGTCCCGGCAGGCAGCCCGGCTTAACCAGGGAGCTGGCGAGGGCTGGAATCAAGTTCTTAATTAAATATGGGCCCTGATCAATAGGGAGGAAAGCAGTGGTGGGGGAGGGGAGAGGCTGGACCCAGAGCCAGGGAGACCCACCTGACCTTGGGCAGTCCTGGGACACCTACGGCCTCAGTTTCCCCTCTGCCAAATAGGTGCCGATGTGAGGGGGGCTGAAACTGGCACCCTTCCTGAGTCTTGTCGAGTGGGCGGATGTTGGGGGGCGATGAAGGACCCCACCGAGCTACCGAGTCAGGAGCACAGAGCCACAGATTCACAGCAGAGAGGACTCGGAGATGTGCCTGGCGCAGGCTGCTGGAGAGGCGTGCGCGGGTCACAGGTGTAGACGCACCCGGGGACACGTGTGTAGACGCCCACATTCACACTAGGACAAGTACAGACTGACCCGGGACCCCCATGTGCCCCTAGGCAGAGTCTTGAGCAAGCAGGGCCCCAAAGTGGGGTGCAGGGACATCTGGAAGAACCCCCTCTCTCCCTGGACGCAGCAGCTGCGCCATCTGGAGACCCTCCGTGCCCTCTGTGCACCCCCAGCTGCGCCCGCCAGCCCTCCTGCCCTCCTGCCCTCCTGCCCTCCTGCCCTCGCGCCGACCCTCAGGATGTGGGACGCATGAGCAGGGGACACTGGTTTCGGGGCAGCAGGGTCCATGCGTTTCCAAGCGCCCTTTCCCGTTCAAGGGCTCGAAGTTGGGGGGGGATATGGGAAATGACTGTGCCTCAGTTTCCCTCACCCAGCAAACGCCGTCCCACAGCGCCCAGGAAGCCGCCAATTAGGGCTGGGGCTTCCGTGTTCCACAGGTCAGTCCTTGGCGGGTGTGTGGGTCCCGGAGCGCGCCCGTCCCCCACCCTCAGCCTGGCAGGACCTGGACGCACGTGACCCGGGACCCGGGACCATGTGCACCTGCGGCCTCGGAGGCTCAGGGTCACTGGCGGGGCAGCAGAAACGCGCAGCGCCCAGTAGGGCCCGCCATTTCACCCCCGAATCCCACCCCCCGGGAAACCACGCTCGTGGGGCGCGAGTGGCCTTCTGTCCCCGTTTACCCGGCTGGCGCTCCAGAACCTCGGCCATCTTGGGTGGGCTCAGCTCCAGCGCAGTGGGAGCACGGGACACGCTCCTCCTCCCCGCCTCCGCTGCCTCGTTTTCCTCCCTGGTTCCTTAAAATAGTCCACATTCTGTTGGCCAGGCCGGGAGGCTTGCGCCTGGAGTCACCGCACTTTGGGAGGCCAAGGTAAGAGGAT
Source organism: Alouatta palliata (assembly GCA_004027835.1). Taxonomy (NCBI): domain Eukaryota; kingdom Metazoa; phylum Chordata; class Mammalia; order Primates; family Atelidae; genus Alouatta; species Alouatta palliata. The sequence continues at coordinate 16,229 of PVKV010035312.1, forward strand.
CACTTGAGCCCAGGAGTTCCAGACCAGCCTGGCCCACAGGGCGAAACCCCGTCTCTACTAAAAACACCAAATTAGCCGGGCGTGGTGGCAGGTGTCTGCAATCCCAGCTACTCTCAAGGCTGAGGAGGAGAATGGCTTGAACGCAGGAGGCAGAGATTGCAGTGAGCTGAGATCACCCCACTGTACTCCAGCCTGGGCGACAGAAAGAGACTCCATCTCACCAAAAAAAAATGAAAAAGCCGGATGTGAGCCGGGCGCGGTGGCTCACGCCTGTAATCCCAGCACTTTGGGAGGCCGAGGCGGGCGGATCACGAGGTCAAGAGATCGAGACCATCCTGGTCAACACGGTGAAACCCCGTCTCTACTAAAAATACAAAAATTAGCTGGGCACGGTGGCACGTGCCTGTAGTCCCAGCTTCTCGGGAGGCTGAGGCAGGAGAACTGCTTGAACCCAGGAGGCGGAGGTTGCGGTGAGCCGAGATCGCGCCATTGCACTCCAGCCTGGGTAACAAGAGCGAAACTCCGTCTGAAAAAAAAAAAAAAAAAAAAAAAA
>PVKV010035313.1:0-16781 GCA_004027835.1 Alouatta palliata
CCCGTCTCTACTAAAAATACAAAAATTAGCCGGGCATGGTGGCACGTGCCTGTAGTCCCAGCTACTCGGGAGGCTGAGGCAGGAGAATTGCTTGAACCCAGGAGGCGGAGGTTGCGGTGAGCCGAGATCGCGCCATTGCACTCCAGCCTGGGCAACAAGAGCGAAACTCCATCTCAAAAAAAAAAAAAAAAAAAAAAAAGAAGTAACTGGGAAGGGTATCGAACCGGAGACAGGATCTAACTTTTGTTTTCCACAATAAGGAGAACTTTATTTAGAGGAGTGTGTGTGTCAAGTAATGGAGATCAGAGATAGAGAATTAAGATGTGAAAGACCCAGAGGCAGTAGTAAAAAGACGACCAGATCAAGGACACAGGCAGACAAGGTAATGCAAAAAGAAGATACCGCCTCAGAAAGAGGACTAGGGAGAAGGATAGGTGCTCAAATGTGGGTAGAGTGGCTCTGAAATGGGCACAGAGGAATGATAAGGAAGCCACAGATGTCCTATATCATAACTAGTAGGTTCCCAGCTGAATTCATTTGGGATTTGACTGTATATGCCAAACTAATATTGCATATGTCAAGTTATATCCTCTTCGTGTTCTTTGATTTTCATTTAGACTTTTCGGACCCTAAAGGGCTCATGTAAACTCATTAAGAATTAAAATGACACAAGCATTCATCTCACCCAGAAGGGCCCCAACATCTAATTTCACTAGAATATTTTCATTTCTTTTTTTTTTTAATAATTCTGTCTCTGCTAAAAAATCACAGAATAAGCCCCGGCACGGTGGCTCATGCCTATAATCCCAGAACTCTGGGAGGCCATGGCGGGTGGATAACCTGAGGCCAGGAGTTTGAGACCAGCCTGACCAACATGGAGAAACCTCATCTCTACTAAAAATACAAACTTAGGCTGGGCACAGTGGCTCATGCCTGTAATCCTGGCACTTTGGGAGGCTGAGGCAGGCGGATCACAATGTCAGGAGATCAAGACCATCCTAGTTAACATGGTGAAACCCTGTCTGTACTAAAAATGTAAAAAATTAGCTGGACACGGTGGTGGTCGCCTGTAATCCCAGCTACTCAGGAGGCTGAGGCAGAAGAATCGCTTGAACTTGGGAGGCGGAGGTTGCAGTGAGCCGAGATCGCGCCACTGCACTCCGGCCTGGGCAACAAGCGCGAAACTCCGTCTCAAAAAGAAAAAAAAATCACAGAATAGTACACCAATTCTATTTGTAAAAGAACAGAACTGTGCTACATCTTCTGGTCTCATAATCTGAAAAGAAATGGGCTAGGCAGGCACGGTGGCTCACACCATTTGACTGATTCTGTTAAAGTGAAAATTTCAAATAAAACATTTAGAAGCATTGTAACTAGCCATTTTCTTGCTAGCACAGACCAGTTTTCACTCCATTAAGTGAAATTCTTCAAAAGTTCTTTACTTAGTTAATATTTTCAATCAGAACCACAAATACTTGGCTAATTTGTTGGTAAAAAAGCAAGTTCAGTGTGAATTTTACTGTATTTCAAGAGTAAATAAAAAATGTCAAATCATTTGTAGTTACGAAGCATACTCAGGGTTGGAAGGACCTGTTAATAATCTGATCTAATACATTTTTAAATGTGTGGATGTTTGGACTATCAAACATCCCCCATTCCTAATAATTCACTTCCAAGCTTGTTTATTATTAGAGAGCTAAGTTTCTTCCACAGAACGAATGGAAAACTTTTGCCCTGTGGCTTCTGCCCTCTGGTCTAGTTCTGTGCTCCTATGGGACAACACAGAACAAGTCCACAGCCTCTTTAATGTGGACTTGTTAATTCTCCAGAGGTTAAAGGTAGAAATCAATAATGGTTTTCTAATATCTGTATTTGTCTAGTTGGCAGATAGCTTTAAAAAGTATTTTGAGGAAATTGATGCACTTGCAAATTTACTTTCTAGATAGTGGGAGAACAATTCATCTAGGCCTATGTGATACATTTTGACCGTCATGAACTGTTAGAGACAATTTGTTCCATGTGCCACAAAATTTAAAAAAAACTAAGTTTGCAAACACATCATGCTAAATAATTCAAATTTAAATTTTTATTATGACAATTGACATATTAAGTGAAATAAATGACAGAAGTATTATAATAAAACATTTTGAAAGAAAAAGTTACACGATTAGGCCAATAGCTATAAAATGGCTTTAGGCCTGGCTTATAACACCAAGAGTGCTGATCAGACTGTAGTGAGACACTGAACATTTCATTAAAAATACTGGCACCAGCCACAACATATTTTGGTTGTCACTTACAAGGAATATTGTATTTAAACAACTATGCACTGCAATTCTAACACACTAGGTGTTCATACACTGAAGTTAACCCCTGAAGCTTTACGCTACCAAGAATTCTCATACTTCTTATGCACAATTTACTTTGTGTGCTATCAGAATTACATTTCCAGTTTTCTGATCTTCCCTGCCCCCCCCGCCCCCACACACATGCAGTACCTTATGTGACAGAGAGCACTCCAGCTTCTATTTGACTAACAGCATGGTCCTGATTACTTCAAGAATTAGTTTTATGCTAATCTTGGAGCTTCTGCTTTAAATCTCATCTCCTACAAACGAAATAAAGCATTCTGAGAACCTATTCCAGGAATACGTTTTTTTTTAAATGCATAGGAAAATAAAGCATTTCATATAAGCATGTTGGAAAATTCAAGAGGCATTCTGATCAAACAGTTCCTGATTTCCAGCTATTACTTTAAATCAAAACAAAATTCTAAAATATACCACTTAACAAATTCTTATCTGAAATTTGTATTCTTCACATGGAAACTCACGAACCCCAGGCTTCCCTTCTGAATGAGGATAGCAAAAAACTGATGCTGGCAACACATGAATATAGCTTTGATAGAAATTATGAAACACTTAGGTGAATTTAATTCAATAATACACTTATATTACAAAGGTGATAAATTAATGGCAAAATTATCAGATGGGAAAGGTACTGGCATTTAAACAAAGCTGTCAACATACCATGGTAAAATGTGCCATGTAAAAGACTGCTAGAATCAGAAGTCCTACAAGATTTCAAAATACCTATCACATAAGGAGGGTACTGAAATTTGAATTTGACTTCCCTTGCTGCCACACTTCAGCAGACTATTCCTATGGAATTAAATCCACTGAATAACTGAAGAGCGCAATTCTAGTTTTTTCCTTTTTTTATATGAATAGATTAAAATCAAGCCCTGCTCCATCCCCATCTTAGCATAGGACATGCTCTTTCAAAGTGTACACAAAACTTCATGGCAGGTTTGGGCAAACTACAACAGATACCATCATCAAGAAGCTACTTTGAAAGAGAATAAAATACCAGACTAACATTGAGAATACCCTAGTTAGGAAACACAAAAATCATGCACTATTAAGAATATGCTGTTAACGGCCAAATTGGGGGGATTGTAGCTGATCTGATCCTGAAAATCCATTTACTAAGATAAAGTAGATCTGTGTGTCTATATGTACGTATGTGCATGTGCATGTTTGTGTGTGTGTGAAATTTTCATGCAGTGACCTTAAAGCTTTGGAGACAGGGCTTGTTAGTCTAATTTCAAGGCTTGTCCACATAGCAGTTGACACGCATCAATTCTGCTAAAGGGCAGGAGAATGAAAAAGACATGGCACAAAATTTTAAACAATTTTAGGTTTAATTACATAATGCACGTGTAGATGATCTAGCATAAACACAGTTGTAAAAAATCTACATCCTATTTTAGGGTATTTCCCCACCTCCCATCCCTTAAAAGCTGTACAGTTACTAAAAAAAAAATGGTGACTCTCAAGCAAAATAAACTTTTCTTTTTGCAACATACAAAATAAGTTAAGTGATTCAGAAGCTTTTGAGCCATGAAGTTCCCAATAACTGTGTTCTGGCTGTTCATAAGCATGATGTGCAAGCTGCTGGTCTATGACCAGAACTCAATAAATACAGATCAAACAAAATCCCAAAACACTTACATTAGATTTCTTTTGAAACTGATGAAAGTCAAGAAAATATATAGTTAAGATTGATTAACAATTCCATTCTCAACTTACATCATCCAGTGGCAAAAAGCACAAGGCAAGTAAGTATTCAGTCCTTGGCACACTTTCTAGCTTGTACCGGTTTGGGGAAAAAAAAAATTCTTTTAAAAATGTTTTTTCTCATTCTAAATATCCAAGTTTAATAAATTTCTACTCATCTACTGTTATGCCCTCTCATATAGCTTATGTATAGGATAGTCATATTTTAAAGTTATTAAAATAAAAACATCGTAATTAACTGAAACCACTACAATGTGCCAGAATTAGGTTTAGTGAATTTTTCAAAGTGGTATAAATACAAAATGAAAAAAAAAATTGTGCTCACATGTCCAAAAGGAGGAAAAAAATTCCACAAATGGGATCCTATTCTAATCAATTTCCAGGAGGATTTGCATGAATACAAAAAGTGGTGAGTGTATAAAGTGGTTACATACTAAGCTAACTATATTTTGGCTTATGACTGCTTGCTTACTTGGAATTACACTCTTCAAGTCTTACTTAGCAATTCTTGGCACTCAACAGATGTTAAAAGATAATTTAAGTTGAAGCAAAATATTTTGAAAACAAATTAAGTGAACACATAGCAACTCAGTTTAAATACATTGATAGCAAAAGACTTTGACCTTCAGGATAGGTATAAAAATGACACAAAAAATCAGTTAGCTCACCACTGCCAAGGTAGGTTTACAGGGACACACTTTGAGAAAGGTAGATAAAATAGGAATGGATTTTAATCTAAGAAGATTCAATAATGGATCATTAAGCAGAAGAGGACTAGGTATATCACAGCAGATGCACACTATTGGCATTCTCTGTTTCTTGGAGAACCAGGAATGTATTTTGAGAATGTCAAACATCAGGAGAAACTATTCTCTAGATTTTCTGTAATTAAATGATGTTCATAATATTTGTATCAGTTGCAATGCAGCCATCTTATTTCTTTCAGTAGTTTATGATGGATTATTATTTCTTCTGATACTTATCTGAAGTGTGTGTGCACACACACATATACACATGTACCATTTAAATCTGGGTCTCTGAGTAGTTGTTCTATAGCTGTGAGGCTTCACCTTGAATAATGGATCTGTTCCACTGTGTTGGTGAAGAGTGGAGCTCGTAACTTTTTCTGAATATTAAACTTGTGGATTCATTAGGTTCTTTACAGTTGTGTGGTGGAACAAACTATCAAATGGTTAACATCTCTCATGCCCACAAACAAGCTAAAAAAGCATTCCTTGTGACAAAGGACATTGCATCAATCCCACTTAAAAACAACTAACATTTCCTCATCATTTTGACGGTTAACTTAAACAAGTAAATGTCCATATTTTTCTTAATATATGTACTTTGCTCAAATGTATATTATGGGATGGGTTTCATCAACCAAAAAGTAAAAACGATATGTGTAATACCCTTTTAAAATTAATTTGTTTAAAAATTATTTTTCAAAAGCTTCATTAGTTTTCAAAGTTTTTGGTTCTTTGGCAGATCTCTTATATAGATTACCAGTAGACACAAATTTATTCTAAATGAAACTCCCCTTTGTCCTCTGAATCTGTAACTTTGACCAATTGAAAAAAGGATGTTGAGGAAACACAACTTAATGTACATTCTTGAAAATCTCTCCATCATTTTGCAGTAATGTGCCAATAATGGAAAATGTTTTACACTAAACACTATTTCATCAGCACTGATGTACAAAACCAAAATGTTTTTCAGTCTCAGTCCTTTCAATGTATTTCGGTTCAAAGTTTTTGCTTTGCGAAAAAATGACTAGTTTTCAAACCTTTACAGAAATCACAAACGAAATATACTGAATATTAATCTACATCTCCCCTTAATAATGTATTTGCTCTAGTCTAGAGTTTGACATTGGGAGTCCAACTTGTATTTCGAAAAAGGGGGTTTAAATTATTAAAAGGCTCTACTATATAGCAGCTATTGTGTATCTAAATCCATGGTTAGAGCTCTAACGAAGATCCAAGACTCTCTAAACTCTAGATCAATTACTGCTTTCCTATACTTTCTGCAGTTCCTAGTGACTGTATTGTCTTTGTATACAGAACATGTTGTTCTCTAAATTTTTTTTTTAACTTCTTCAGAGTACATTCCAAGTGTACTTCAGTGAACACAAACTCTTCAGTGAACACAAATCTGAACTCCAAGCAGCGGAACTGTTTTTGAACTGCTCAAAGTTTAATCACCAATAATCAGTTAATCTGCATAACTTGTATTTATCAACCACTTGGATTACATTCTTGGTAGATGACCTATAGCTAATTGATTTAATCAAACTATAAGGTGAGAAGGCGTACATTCACTATCAAGTTAACAAACACTTATTCAAGTTTGGTAAATATCAGGCAGCACAAGTGGTCTCCAAACCCATGTCAGTGGGACATTTGCTAAATGGAATACTCAGTCTTTTCATGGTAAAAATCACCTTAGACTTTCTATAGCAGAAGGGTAGGAAGAACGCCTTATTTCACATTATGCATCCTGTTAAAATTAATTATCTACCCATTTAATACTACTTCTGATCACTTGGCTTAAGTGAAGAATAGAACTAATAAGTGGAAAAAGGAGCTGGTGTGTCCAGAGGTAGAGACAGGGCACACAGGAGACTTTCTACACAATAGTGGCTTTACCCAGCTGCAGGATTAAAATGGTAGAGCAAGTCTAGGTGGCAGGAAAGGCCACCTGTACATTTAAACCGCTTACCTTGCACTAGTAGAAATCTTTCTATTGCTTGCCTGTTTTAGATAGTTTAAAAGGTTCTTAGCTGACTTGCAAATAAACAAAACAAACTTAGCTGGAAAGGCAACTGTAAGTGAATGCAGCTCCTTCCACAGCCCTGCTTTACTGTCTGTGAATGTAAGCCCTTCCCTCCCTTCCAGTGGAATACTGTCTCAAAATAAAATTCACAATTTACTTGGAACCACATGCTATTGGTGCATCCTATTTTTAGGCTGCTTTCATTATTTTATTTTTTTTTTACAGATACATACACATTGCTAGAATCAAAGCAAAAATATTAATGGGCAGGTACTACAGAACTAAAGTGAAACAAAACAACCAACAACTGAAAAACAATAGCTATAAACTTTCAAGGCCAACAGATAAGATTTAAGGGCAATACCTGTTGAAGAAGGAAAAGGAGTATAAAGTTCCTAGAGAGGTATTTATAATGCAAGTCTAATGCCAGCTTTTTAGTAATAAAAAAGAGAAGTGCTTTACTATATACACTGACTAGCACATAATACTTAATTTGGAAAGAAAAATTAATGATGTTCCTTGAGCCAGCAGCAGATACGGTGTGTCCATTGCCGGCAACAGACACAACACTGGAACAGAAAAACCCAAATCCCAGGGCAAAAGTATTCACAGAAATAATGGTTGAAGTTTTCAGAATTGAACAGGCTAGGTTTAATCACAAGTGCTACACTCTGTACAATGTTATGGCTCTGCCTGAAATTTTACAGCTATAACAGAAACTAAATAAGACAAAGTTCATATCTTAGTGTCAATTACATGTTAGGTATTTAGTTAGTTACAAACCCCTTTTTCCTGAAACAAAGGGCTTATCTTTCTTTAAAGTGTTGAGATGTTTGAAATGGATGTCATGCCTATTAATTACACTGGCAGTTCTCATTCAACTCTAGGTTGGCTGTAAGACTATTAATGAATTTTAATAGAAGTCTAATGGCCAAAGGCCAAAACTACATTCAAACTCTGCTAATATATCCAGGCAGATAGGAAACTGCAACACACAGACACACACACACACACACACACACACACACACACGCACACACACATACACACACGCTGAACTCAAACTAAAAACCTCCCAAAGGAACTGCTTTGTTTGTAGACTTCAATTTGAAGTAGATACTAAGGGCAAGAACAGACCAGTTAAAATTCACCTGAAAATCTCTTCCCAGTCTTCGAATGTGCTAAAATATCACTGTCAGCTTAGCATCTCTTCATGTATGTTATATATAGATGTATATTTTTCAGAATGATCAGATATTTAAACATCAAGTGGCCAGAAGGCAATAGTTACACTATTGGCAAAGTTTACAGTCCACTCAGGCCTAAGACCACATTCATTTCACTAATAACTCTCCATCGGACATAATATATTTGAGGCCACCTTATTACCACTGCATAAAGGTATTTAAAAAAATTGTTGCTAGCACAGTCTGGATGGCAAAGCTTCATTATACATTTTACTATACAAACGCTTTTCAGATGATTTTATTTTTTTTAAACAAACTCTGCTATAACAGAAATTTAGGTTAATTACGATGGTACTTTCACCGTCTCTTCTTTATTAAGTGTGGTTATCTCCAATAGTAAACAAGTTGATTTCACAAAGGCTGTTACTAAATGACTTATGTATGATGTTATCTACAATTCTCAAACTGTAACAGTACAGACTTGAACTTTTAAATTGTCTGTTAATCATCATCTATGCCATGAATGTTTAAATATAATATATATTTAATACGAAAAAGCTAAAGCACAAGTGCTTTCTCCCACCCCTAAATTCTGTTTTGGGCCCTCACAGATTTGGAATGCATTCTCATCCACCCTTTTTCACAAAGTCAGGAGAGCTCAGGAAATATAAAGTCAAAAATATACAAATCTTTGTTGTTATTATAATAAGATTTTTTTCCATGAATGAAATTACCAAGGACCATGAACCTGGAAAAAGAAAATCAAAAGGAATTTACAGCAATTATTTATCTTCAAAGTTCAAAACTGGTCACTTCACAGAAAGACTTCAGGATTTGTGGAAATTTTTCTTCTAAAAAGTCATTCTGTAGTGGAGTTTTCTAGGAAAAATTAAACAGCTTTTAATAACTGGCCCGCTGGTGTGAGAGCTACCGTGGAATAAATTAGCACAAAAATGGAAAAAAAAGTCTTATAACTGTTCACTGTTACAGACATAATCAACAAGGTCAGTCACTCTCAAAAGCTCATCTTCCTCCTCCTCTGGTGCGCCTGCCTCCTGCCCACCACTTGTCCCATTGGAGGCTAGGCTTGCACTGGCTGTGCTGTTGTCCTTGGGGGTCTGACACTTCTCAGTAGGCTTGCCAATCAAGTTCTCAATGGCTTTGCCAGGGCTCTGTCCATTGGTTGAAGGTAAGTCCACTAAGCTATAGTCCAATGGGCTCCCCACTTTGCCCACATTTTCAAAGTCCTCTTCCTCATCACTTTCTATCCGGTAGGGCTTCTTGGTGCTCTCTTGTTCTGAGGGCAGGACCCTGGGCTGGCTGTCATGGGCAGGTTGATTTGCATCTCCATGAGCATTGTCACAACTCTCCTCCTCATCTGTCTCAATCCGGTGTAGCCGTTTTCGTGATGGTTTGCCTTCCTCTTCCTCCTCCCCATCTGCTTCTGAATATTCATCTGTGCTTCGGCCCCGCTTTCGAACTGACTGCTTTGATTCTTTAGCTAGCTCATCATCTTCAGAGTTCTTGGACAAATAGCTCTCTAGAACAAACAGCACATTTAAGCCATTGGCACAGTTAACCACAGACAAATTTAATTCTCCTTTTCCTTCCCATATTCACCCCATGTCCTGCTTTCAGAATTGCTTATATGTAAATATTTCCTTTCAATAATTGGCCTGATTTCTCTTTTCTCAGTCCCATAATAATGCCCAATATGATTCATGGTAATGCTTTATTTATGCTTTTAGGCAACATTTTCTTTTCCTTTTTATTTTATTTTTAAGACACGGTTTCACCATGTTGGTCAGGCTGGTCTTGAACTCCCGACCACAGGTGATCCACCCACCTTGGCCTCCAAACTACTTGGATTACAGGTGTGAGGCACCACGCCTGGCCTTTCCTTTTTATTTTTTGAAACGGAGTCTCACTTTGTCTCCCAGGCTAGAGTACAGTGGTGCAATTGTGGATCACTTCAACCTCTGCCTCCTGGGTTCAAGCAATTCTCCTGCCTCAGCCTCCCCGTAGCTGGGATTACAGGCATGTGTGCCACCATGACCAGCTAATTTCTTTGTATTTTTAGTAGAGATGGGGTTTCACCATGTTGGCCAGGCTGGTCTTGAACTCCTGGCCTTAAGTGATACGCCCACCTTGGCCTCCTGAAGTGCTGGGATTATAGGCCTGAGCCACTGCGCCTGGCCAACAGCAGATTTCTTGGGGAAGAGGTCTGATAATGCTTGAATTAAATGAAGATAGGTTATTTACAAGCTAAGAAACTCCTTCCCACTAGTACACAAATTAGGTTATCATGTCAACATGCTGATAAGGAAAGACTCAAACTGGACACCCAACTCTACATCTGAAACAATGTGCCTACTCTCATCTTAGTTATCAGAAACCCTTGGTAGTCTTAATTGTCTTCTCTTCATTGTCTATACAGTTGGGCCTCCCTATCCATGAATTTAACCAACTGCAGATAGAAAATATTCAGAAAAAAAAATAGATGGTAGTGTCTGAACTGAACATACAGACTTTTTTCTTGTCATTCACTAAATAATACAGTATTAACAATTATATAGCATTCACATTGTATCAGGTATTTTAAATATTCTAGAGATGATTTCAAGTATATGGAGGATATGGGTAGGTTATATGCAAATATGACCCCATTGTATATAAGGGACTTGTACATACAAGGATTTTGGTATCTGTGGATATCCTGAAACCAATCTCCCATGGATACTGGGAGAAGACTCTACTTCCATTTAAGAAAAGCTCACCTAGTCTCACAACTTGGCATGCCATCTATGTGCTGATAGCTCTCATATTTATTCTAGGGAAACACTGAATTCCAGACTAGTGTATCAAACTGCCTACTCAACATCTAGGCTTGGATTATCTCTAAACAGGCATCTTAAATGATATGCCCAAACCTGAGCTCTTAAACTTTCTCCTTAAACCTGCAGCACTGTGCTCTCTACCATCTTAGTTTTTGGCAATTGCTCCTCCAGTCGCTTAGTCATCCTTGATTCTTTTCTTTCTTTCATCCAACCTAACAGTAAATCCTTTGGGTCTCACTTTTAAAACATATCCATAATGTGACTGCTTTTACCCTTTTACTGCTACTGATCTAGTTCCACCCTCCATCATCCCTCACCTGGACTATTACAATAACTTTCCAATGGGTCTTCTAGCTTCTGCCCTGGTCCCCTTCAATCTATTTATAACACAACAACCACAGCAAATTAAAACCTAAGTCAGATCATATCACTCCTTTGCTTAAAATGTGGGATGGTTTGCTTTCCTCTTTCTCCTCCTCCTCATCTGCTTCTGAATACTCATCTGTGCTTTGGCCCAAATGTTTTTTACTTCACGCAAAATAAAAATCCAAAGTCTATACAATGCCCTACTCTGTGTTATTTAATATGATAAACACTAATTGCATATGGTTATTTTAAAATGTAAATTAGTTAAAATTAAATAAAAATGAAAATTCAGTTCCATGGTCACATTAGCCACATTTAAAGGGCTCAACAGCCATACGAGGCTAGTGGCTACTGTAATGATCAGCATAGTGCAGAAAGTTCAACTGTACAGCACTATTTATCATCAGAGGTTAGCACATTTTTTATGTAAGAGGCAGGCCTTACAGTCTCAGTCACAACTACTCAACTTTTTGAGAAAGCAGGCAACAGACAGTATGTAAACAAATGGGCATGGTAGTCTTCCAGTAAAAATTGCACTAGTGGGCTGGATGCAGTGGCTTACACCTGTAATCCTAACACTGTGGGAGGCCAAGGTGGAGGGGATCACTTGAGGCCAGGAGTTTAATGCCAGCCAGGGCAACACTGCAAGATCTCATCTCTATAAAAAAATTAAAAAATTAGCATGGTGTCGTGGCTTATGCCACTTCTAGTCACTTGGGAGGCTGAGGCGAGTGAACTGCTTGAGCCTAGCAGACTGAGGCTGTAGTGAGCTGTGATTGTGCCACTGCACTCCAGCCAGGATGAAACCCTGTTTCAAAAACAAAAACAATAACCTTGCTTTGCAAAAGGTTTATCTATACAGGCAGGTGGGCTGTTGTTGCTGACTGGTCCCCACTGACCTATTTGCTTCATCTCATTATGCTTGCCGTCACTCACTCTGCTCCAACAACCCTGCACTCCCTTCTGTTTGCTCAACATGACAAGCACACAAATATCTCAAAGCCTTCACATTTATTGTTCCATCTGCCTATATCATTCTTCTTTTGGATAACTGCATAACTCACACACAATTATTTCTTTCACGTCTTCACTCAAATGTTGTCTTCTTCTTCTTTTTTTTTTTTTTTGAGACGGAGTTTCGCTCTTGTTACCCAGGCTGGAGTGCAATGGCGTGATCTCGGCTCACTGTAACCTCTGCCTCCTGGGTTCAAGCAATTCTCCTGCCTCAGCCTCCTGAGTAGCTGGTACTACAGGCACGTGCCACCATGCCCGGCTAATTTTTTATTTTTAGTAGAGACAGGGTTTCACCATGTTGACCAGGATGGTCTCGATCTCTTGACCTCGTGATCCACCTGCCTTGGCCTCCCAAAGTGCTAGGATTACAGGCGTGAGCCACCGCGCCCGGCCCAAATGTTGTCTTCTTAATGAGGATTTTCTTAGTATACTATCTGAACTTCAACTACTTTCCCAACCCCCTTTTCTCCTTTATTTTTTTTCCACAGCACTCATCTTTAATATATCATATATTCTATTTATCTATCTTGTTTATTGTCACTCTCTCCCCAACTAAAATAAGAGTTTCCTAAGAGCTACTTTGCTTGTTGTTATATTCCAGTGCTTGGAATAGGGCCTAGTTTAATAAATTTTCGTATTTAATGGTTGAACTAACAAATTTATGTTTGTCTCTGTGAAACATGAAGGTAAGTACACATTCAAAAAAGATGTTCACCTCCCTTCTTTAGCATCCCACATCCAAATATTTTTTTTCCCTTTCTCTTTTGTCCTGGGCTCAAACTTAAATTCACGTTTAATCTATGAATGTAAACAATCTTCAAAACAGGCCAAAAAGCTGGGCGCTGTGGTTCACGCCTGTAATCCCAGCAGTTTGGGAGGCCGAGGCCAGTGGATCACCTGAGGTCAGGAGTTCAAGACTGGCTTGGCCAACATAGTGAAAACCCTGTCTCTACTAAAAATACAAAAATTAGCTAGGTGTGGTAGTGCACACCTAAAATCCTCGCAATTGGGAGGCCAAGGCAGTAGAATCATTTGAACCTGGGAGGTGAAGTTTGCAGTGAGCCGAGATCGCACCACTGCACTCCAGCCTGGTTGACAGAGAGAGTGTCTCAAAAACAAAAAACAAAAAACCAGGCTGTAAACAATGATGAATTACACATATTAAACAAATAGGTTGGAAGGTGAGAGTTGCGGTCATTTAAAAGGAACTTAGGAAGAGCTCTAGAATAACTACAAAGAATAAATGAAGGCTAGGAGTGGTGTCATGTGCCTACAGTCCCAGCTACCAGGGAGGCTGGGGTGGAAGGATCACAGTATTGCCCTATAATCATGCCTGTTAATAGCCATTGCACTCCAGTGTGGGCAACAGAGAGACCTCTCTCTAAAAAAATAAAATAAAATAAAAAAAAGACAAAATGGATGTCAGAAATTCGTATTTTAGAGCATGTCTTGTATTACTGGTAGGGAGCACAGTTATAGCTATTAAGAAGTAAAAGTTACCAACTGAAATCATAGTCAAGGTGGAAAGAGACAGTAGGCACTTTGATTTGAAACCCTTCAGCTATTGAGCACATAAGAGGTTATTTCAAAATGAGGGCCATGAATAAGGGAGTGAAAAAAAAAAGTAGAGTAAATCTTGATTAGATCACAATTTCCGAGACTCTTCTAGTTTCAATGAAAATTTTAATTATAATGGAGATCTTAAAAATTAGCCTCTTATCGAGTATCATTTATTTAAACTATAGCAGGCATAAAATTATGGGTTTTATCTCAAAGATACTATTGGTTATATGTTTTGTTTTTTTCTTGAGACACAGTCTTGCTCTGTAACACAGATGGAGTGCAGTGGTGTAATCTTGGCTCACTGCAATATCTGCCTCCCAGGTTGAAGCAATTCTACTGCCTCAACCTCCTGAGTTGCTAAGATTACAGGTGCATACCACCACACTGCCTAATTTTTTTATTTTTAGCAGAGACAAGGATTCATCATGTTGGCCACACTGGTCTTGAACTCCTGGCCTCAAGTGATCTGCCCACCTTGGCCTCCCAAACTGCTGCGATTACAGGCATGAGCCACTGTGTCTGGCCTGCCTGATTTTAAAGAATGGTACAGAATCACAATCCTGAGTTCACGTTATAATGTCTATTTTGCCCTGTCCAAACTTCTATACATAGGAGACCTATGCCTTACCTTCACTATCTGAGCTGGAAAGTCTTCGTTTGTGGACTCGCCTTATTTCTTTACCACGTCGCAGACTCTTCTGGGAACCGTCACTTTCTGAGTCTTCTTTGTAGTTAATTTGTCTTTTCTGATTTCTCCTTGACCGCCTTCGCCGAGTTTCTACAAAATCATCACTAAAATCATCACTGAAGTCACTTTCTATTTAAAGAAAAGGAAGAAAAAAGTGTAAAATTTATATCTATTAAGTAAAAATGTAGCTTAGGTTATAAAAATGAAAAGCTACTAAGCAGAGTTCAGTCATAAATATTTTTAAGTGAACAATAACTTTTATAAGTCTCATTTTATTTTGAGAGTGTCTCACTGTCACATAGGCTGGAGTGCAGTGGCATGAATGGGGCTCACTACAGCCTCAACCTCCTGGGCTCAAAAGATCCTCTGGCCTCAGCCACCCCAGTAGTTACAGCTAGGATCACAGGCACACACTACCATGCCTGGCTACCTCTCAAAGTACTGAGATTGCAACACGCCTGGCCTTTAAGACTCACTTAAAAAAAAAAAAAAAAAAAAGAATGAGTCAATCTGTGGGCTTTTTTTTAATGCCAAACCTTCACAATGTACAAGCGGTGAAACCTCAAGATTAGAAAATATTTTATTCTTTTTTGTTTGTTTTTGAGACAGAATCTCACTATGTTGCCCAGGCTGGAGTGCAGTGGTGTGATCTTGGCTCACTGCAACCTCCACCTCCCGGGTTCAAGTGATTCTCCTGAACTAGCCTCCTGAGTAGCTGGGACTACCAGTGTGTGCCACCACGCCCAGCTAATTTTTGTGTTTTTAGTAAAGATGGGGTTTTGCCATGTTGGCTAGGCTGGTCTCGAACTCCTGGCCTCAAAGGACCTACCTGTCTCGCTTCCCAGTGTTGGAATTACAGGCGTAAGCCAGCACACCCGACCTAAATATTTCACACTTTTTAGAAACAATCCTTATTGCGTTTGACCTAGAGCTACCTGGTCAGGTGCACAGCTGCCATGACTGCTCTTCTTGGTAGACAGTTACCACAAATCCGCCTCCTGATAATCTGCTGTTCTAACTGTGGCCATAGTCATAACATATTGCAGAAGTTACGCCCTCTAACCAAAGAAAACTCATGAACCTGTTCCACATAAATACAGAAGTAGAGTTGTACTTCTGACTTTTCTCCATGTAGAATACAAATCTGCTAAATAAAGCACACACAGAGCTAAACTCACAAAGCCCTACTAAATGGCATTGTTCTTATCATCTCTGATCAATAAACTAGAGTGAGGCTGTGGCATTATCTCACAGCTGTTTTTCAGAATGTTAAATTCCACCGAAGTACCACATTCAAGCTTGTTAACTCTTTTATGGATTGCAAACATTTCAAAATAGCTAGCTAATAGATTGACGTGGTTCTCATTGGCCAAATTTGGGACAAACGGAACCTAAATAATGATGGGAATGTATTATATCCACTGAGTAGAATAAGAATCCACAAGTATACATTGACATAAAGAAATAAATATATGGAGGAGAAGGGAAGGTTCTTCCTTATAGAACAATAAATAAATGTAACAGGAATGATGGAGTTAGAATTATCCATAGAAACTAAAACTAGTAGGTGAAATATATGGAATAGGATATTTACATAGTCTCAAATTCCCACGAATTACTTATTAATTATAAGGAAAAAAAGATACTCAGAAGATGCAACATTCTCTGTGCTATTCCTGCCAAAAATGCATAATCTCAATTTAATCACAAGGAAACAAACAAACAAAAAAATCGAAATTGAGAAACATTTTACAAAACAATAGTATGTACTCTTTAAAAATATCAAGATCTATGGGAAAAAATTTGAGGAACATTCTAGATTGAGAGTAAAGACACATGAATAAATGCATAGACATGGAATGGATCCTGGGTTAGGAAAAGAAAAAAAGGATATAAAGAATAATATGGAGATACTTGATAAAAATTTGAATGTGTACTGTTGATTAGGTAATAGCATTATATCAATGTTAAAATATCCGATTTTGGTAATTGCACTGTGGTTATGTAAGAAAATGTCCTTATTCTTAAGAAATAATCACTGGGCCGGGCACGGTGGCTCACGCCTGTAATCCTAGCACTTTGGGAGGCCGAGGCGGGTGGATCACGAGGTCAAGAGATCGAGACCATCCTGGTCAACATGGTGAAACCCCGTCTCTACTAAAAATACAAAAATTAGCCGGGCATGGTGGCACGTGCCTGTAGTCCCAGCTACTTGGGAGGCTGGGGCAGGAGAATTGCTTGAACCCAGGAGGCGGAGGTTGCAGTGAGCCGA